>PVLC010013836.1:14187-40744 GCA_004027655.1 Graphiurus murinus
ATACTGGGGATTGAACTCAGGGGCATTCTACCTCCGAGCTACACCCCCAGCCCTATTTTTTATTCTTTATTTTGAAACCGAGTCTCACTAAGTTGCAGAGTGCCTCACTAGGTAGCTGAGGCTGGCCGCGAACCCGGATCCTCCGGTCTCAGCCTCCCGAATGCTGGGATTACAAGCGTGCGCCACCACGCCCGGCTTTAGAGTTCACATTTTTTATTAACCAAAATCTTGGGATTATATTTTCTTGTATAACTCTAACCACATTATCTGAGTAATGGTATAGCTTCTACCCAATTTGTTAGATGATTTACTATCACTAGTAAATATTTGAGTCTTCTGATCTTAAGCATTTCAGTATAGTCCACGTGAGCACTTTGGAAAGTCTTAATCTAGGAGGTCTTCCTCCCAAAGGTTGTTTTCTTAGGACCTGTTTATTTACTTTACTACAGGTAACACAGCTCTCTTGCACTGGCTTGGCTATGGCATAAATTCCCATGCACCCATATCCCCTGAGAACAGTTTTACAGAAGGCTTGGGGTCCCCAGTGACTACCCCATGGAGATGAATCATAATTTCCTTCATAATGGGTTTGGTAACCATTTCTCTTCCATCTGGTAATTTCTACCTTCCTTCCTCATTCTTAACAGCCTCTCCTTTTGTTAATGGTTGTTCTTCCTGCTGGCTAAATTTGGGGGTAACCATTATAGGGGGCAAAGCTAGGGTCAGGTGGAAGATGAGCGCCTCACACTGTTGGTTGACCTCCTTAGCAGCCTCATCACTCATCAGCCATCCTATTTCGTTGAGCCTTCATATTGCCCTCTCTTTGATGAGCCAGGATATGAACTATAGCTAATTTATCCAGCAACATAAAATTGTCTAATACTTGAAAAATAAATTCTTTTTAAAATTTTTATATTTATTTATTCTTATTTTTATTTATTTTATTTATTTATTTTTATTCTACCTCCAAGCCACACCCCCAGTCCTATTTTTTATTCTTTATTTTGAAACAGGGTCTCACTAAGTTGCAGAGGACCTTACTAAGTAGCTGAGGCTGGCCTCGAACCCAGATCCTCTGGTCTCAGCCTCCTAAGTACTGGGATTACAAGTGTGCACTGCGACGCCCGGCTGAAAAATAAATTCTTTATGGACTAGGTCTTTTTCCTTGCTGTTAAGTAGGCCTCTTTCTGCCCAAGTCTTTCCAAAAGTATGTATCAGCTGGATGCATATTTGGAATCCGTATAGATTGTCACCTCCTGTCTCCTTAAAAGTTTTAAGTCTTAAAGTGAATGATTCTAGCCAGGTGTGGTGGTGCATGCTTGTAATCCCAGTACTCAGGAGAATAACATAGGAGGATTGCAGGTTCAAGACCAGTCTCAGTAACTTAGTGAGGCCCTCCACAACTTAGTGAAACTCTGCTTCAAAATAAAATAGGGCTGGAGGTGTAGCTCAGAGGTAGAATGTCTCTGGCTTCAGTCCCCAGTATCAAAAAATAATAATAGCCGGGTGTGGTGGTGCACACTTGTAATCTCAGTAATTGGGAGGCTGAGACCGGAGGATCTGGGTTTGTAGCCAGCCTTAGCTACTTAGTGAGGCCCTCTGCAACATAGTAAGAACCTGTTTCAAAATAAAGAATTAAAAACTAGGACCGGAGGTATAGCTTGGAGGTAGAATGTCCTTGGGTTCAATCCTCAGTACCACAAAAAAAAAATAAATAAATAAATAAATAAAAAATAAAAATAAAGTTAACAATTCACAGCTGAGTGGACCAATTATTAGGCAATCTCCTGGATTCTGATATATTTAATTTTTTCCATCCACTATAGTATATTCATTATGCTCTTTACTTTTATTTATTTTAGAGGATCTATCTATAAACCAGATCTTAAAAAATGGGAATTTTTTGAATGGCACTAAACATATATATAGCAGAAATTTCAATAACTTTATTAACTGTTTTATGTGATTAAGATGCAGATACAATGCACACTGCATGAAAGAGATAACTCATTGGTTACCTTGCATGTATATAAAACCTATATATCTTTAACTTTATAAACTTTTTTTTAACATTTAGATAAAGCTCAGATCCACAGTATATGTATCCCTCAAATATATACACAACTCTGGCCACAGATGTCAAATATACTATAGTAACTTAAGTAATACTTGTTCATTTAGCTTGAATTATAAAGTGATTATTTAATAGGCTGTAAAACAGACACTTAAACCCTGACTCTGCTAAGATGAAGTTTTCTAAGTAACCGTAGGCCTAACAAAGACAGCAGACACAAGCGATTATCTTGATTAAAGTGAAAAATCTTTGTTTTTTAAGCTTGTTCTTAGTAAATTGTTACCGAAGGCAGAAACTATATTTTTTTAAACATAAAGAAAACACAAGAAATTGTCTTAATAAAATGGAAAACTTTTGCTCTCTAGGCTAGTTTTTATAAAATTTTACCAAAGAGCACATCTTTATCTTAAGGAAACCTAACATTTTAAACATAAAATCAATGCATTACAAGTGACTTTTAGAAAACTCTTTAAATAATTTATTTTAATTCTAACCAGCTTTATCACATACAAAATTTCTTTCATAAGTTTCAACATTTACAAATAATTTGCAACTCCCTTAAGCACTTTGCAACTTGCTTAATGTTCTGATTTTTGTTTTTACCTTTGTGTTAAACAATCCAGTCATTTAGAACGCATATCTTGGCATACAAAATCCTTTCCACCTAAAAGCATTTCCCTTTTCATTTTAACTTCCTTCATTAAAATACCTCCTCATACTGATGAGGTAGAATAGGAAGAATAAAATTTAGGTAGGAAGGAGACACTGGGAGGAAAAGGAAAATATAGTTTTAAATTCTGGAGAGTTTTAAGCTAACTCCACCCCTTGGAAGTTTCTTAGGAGGTCCCACACCCTAATCCCTGAAAGCCCTGCCCCCACCTGAGATTCAGGGCCAAGGACACTTGAGATTCACGGCCAAGGTCAGATCCATCTTGAAAACTGAGGAAGACGAGGATCCAACTTTTCCTGTGCCCACCCTCTTTTGGACAACCACCTATACCTGTGTTCCGGACTTCTAGGCCAACCCCCTCGATATAAGGACTAAGGAGGCAAGGACTCCTCTCTCTTGCCCTCCTGCTCTGTGACTCAGAAGATCTCTGCTTACCTGTTTCCCAGTCCCTTGTTTCCCTGAATAAATACCTGTCTTTTGTCCCCAACTGGCACGTGTTAAAATTCTTTTTATCATGGAGGCCAAGGACCCACGAGTGGGACACCAATAAATATCTCCCTTTATTTGATTGGGTTTCCTTACATGTAAAACAATCCTTATAGAAATCTTTCAATTTAGACAAAATACTCCTTTTCAGTAAGATAAAATACTTTATATTCTTTATAATTCTTTCATTAATTACAGCTTAAAAATTTGTTCACCTTTTATATATAGAACCATATACTAATTAGTATTTATTTGTGTTTGGTTAAGAAAGAAATGGGATGAGCAGGATCCGGGCAGTCCTCCTGAGAAGAGATATGGAGATTGCCCTGCATTGCTGTAGTCAGAGACTTGCACCCTTTATACTGCAGCCTTAGACACCAATGGGAAAATTATAGCATGGAGAACTTAGCACAGTCCCACTAAAATGTGGTGCAAAATCAGAAGCAACAACCTCAAACCACGATGCATGAGGAGGGGTGGGACCCGCAGTCAGCACAAGAATTTGTTATGTGGAAGATTCTCTCTCTTCTCCATTTCTGGAACAGCCAGCTCTGTGACCTTCCTGGTGAACTCACACCACAAAACCCCCATGCTTACCCTGTGTCCCTCAAACGAAATCTTTCTTTTAGGGTGATAAGAACCAAGAGAGAGACTCATTGCCCTGTGACAATACCATTCGTATTTATCTAATTTACACATTTTAATAGCTATTTTAGATTACCCACATAAACCAAGATATCAAACAAGCATAGTTAGCACTTTAAGTTGTTATTTTCACAAAAATCCTAACGATAGACACGACACTTTATTTTATTTTTAATTGTGTTTTTATTGGTGCATTATCATCTCACATCATAATGTAAATCATGTTGACATTGACATACATGCACACAGCACTTAGTGCCCCCCCCATCTACCGATCTCCCCCCTTTCCATACAGAGGACTGAGACTGATATTGGGATTTTCACATATGTACACACAGCTGATGCTAGTATTTCCAATAATGTACCTCAGTCTTCCCCCTCCCTTTCCCTTAGATCACTTCCCTGGCTTCACTGAGGTTTCTCCTCCATTATCTGGAGATGGACACGACACTTTAAACATCAAACAGAAACATACAATACAATCCTAATTGATAACCTGGCAAAAATAATTTTTAGTACTATCTTTTATTTTTACTTTACCAAACTTAGATAAACTTTTTTTTTTTTTTCACATTGCTGGGGATTGAACTCAGGGGCATTCTAACTCCGAGCTACACCCCCAGCCCTGTTTTTGTTTTTTTTTTTTTTTTTTTTTGGCGGTACTGGGGATTGAACTCAGGGGCATTCTACCTCTGAGCTATAACCCCAGCCCCATTTTTTATTCTTTATTTTGAAACCGAGTCTCACTAAGTTGCGGAGTGCCTCACTAGGTAGCTGAGGCTGGCTGCGAACCCGGATCCTCCGGTCTCATCCTCCCGAATGCTGGGATTACAAGCGTGCGCCACCACGCCCGGCTGCCCCAGCCCTGTTTTTAATTCTTTATTTTGAAACAGGGTCTCACTAAGTTGTGGAGTGCCTCACTAGGTAGCTGAGGCTGGCCACGAACCTGCAATCCTCCTATCTCAGTCTCCCAAGTACTGGGATTACAAACCTGAGCCACTATGCCCAGCTTGTACATTCTTTTTAAAGTATTCAAGGACAACCAACAATGTTGAAGAGTTTATTCTCTTGGGTGGTGCTCAAGGAGATTCCTATTTTTGTGTGATCTCTAAAGTCTAAACAAATCCTTCCCTGAGGGTGGTCCAGTGCTCAAGGTCACTTGTAAATTCCTCAGTGACTTTTGGGTCTAACAGGCCTTGTCTAATAGGCTTCCACATTAAAATTACATAATTACATTTTCCTCGTTCTCCCCAAGTCTCCTTTCTACCTATTTATCTTATTTTTTCTATCCTACATCATTAGCTTCATTGGATCCTGGAAAAAAGAATAATATCTTCATATTTAGAAAGGAAACAGTTCTTGGCCCTAGAATAATAATAATTATTATTATTATTATTATTATTTTTTTTTTTTTTTTTTTTTGCAGTACTGGGGATTGAACTCAGGGGCATTCTACCTCTGAGCTACACACCCCAGCCCTATTTTTTATTCTTTATTTTGAAACAGGGTCTCACTAAGTTGCAGAGTGCCTTACTAGGTAACTGAGGCTGGCCGTGAACCCGGATCCTCTGGTCTCAGCTGCCCAAATGCTGGGATTACAAGCGTGTGCCACCATGCCAGCTCCAGACTCACCCCTTCTCTTTGTTGCTCGGAGACTAGCCAGCTCTGTGACTCTTCTGGTAAACCCACCCAATAAAACTCTTTATGCTCACCCTATCTGTGTCCCCTATAAGAAATCTTTTTTGGAGGGAGACAAGAACCAAAGGAAACTTGCAGCCCCGTGTCACTAACACTCACTGGTTTTCAGTGCTAGATTTCAAGGATGTCTTCTTTTGCATTCTCCGAGCTCCAACATCACAATATTTGTTTGCTTTTGAGTGGGTAGGAAATAAGAGAAAAACACAATTGACCCAGACAGTCTTATCCCAGGGATTTTGGAACAGTCCTCATTTTTTTGGACCAGTCTTAGCCAGAGATTTAGATGAACTCTCTTTGAATGGAAGTTTACTCCTAAAGTATGGAGATGATTTCCTCATCTACTCTCCAACCCCAAAACTGGCTGAGAAACATGCCACATACATCTTAAACTTTCTGGTCGGTCAGGGATGAAAAGCCTCAAGATCCAAGGCCCAACTCATACAACAAAAGGTCACTTACCTGGGAATGATAACACCTGTGAAAAAAATATACTTACTCTGGCACTCTTGCAGATAAAGGCCTCGCTAATAACAACGCTAAAACTTAGTCCCGATGAGAATTTATATGGTCACCTTTCCTTTGGTCAGACCTCCTTCTGGATGAGGCACAAATCACATTTACCCAGTAAGTAATGGCCCTTAGTCAGTATCAAAAAGCTCTCTGAGAGTTGGACAACAAGTTCTCCTCTCCCCTGGAAGTTCCTCAACTAGATCCCTCTACCAACCAGGGTCCATGGTACTAATTAAAACCTACCATGAAGCCAGGCGTGGTGGCTCACGCTTGTAATCCCAGCATTTGGGAGGCCGAGACCGAAGGATCCGGGTTCGAGGCCAGACTCAGCTACCTAGTGAGGCACTCTGCAACTTAGTGAGACCCGGTTTCAAAATAAAGAATAAAAAATAGGGCTGGGGGTATAGCTCGGAGGTAGAATGCCCCTGAGTTCAATCCCCAGTACCACAAAAAAAAAAAAAAAAAAAACCTACCATGACAGCCAGCCATGTCATCAAGCCCCTCTTTAGAAAAGATTCCTTCCTCTTCTTCTGTTCTCTCCTACAGCCATCAAGGAACCTGAAATTGCCAGATGAATCCACCACTTCAGGGTCAATCTGTGGACTACACTGGATGAAGCTCTAAATCCCCCAGAAGTACCCACAAATAACTACTTGTGCACCCATAGAGGACCTCCGGTCTGTTTTCAGAAGACAAACGGATAAGGAGATATTCTTTACCCTATATCCCAACACTAGTGACCACCCATCCTGGGCATCCTACTCTACCTTGGTTTTTTGGCTCTTGTCATCTTACTACACTTCTGGCTCTTAACCATTGGAACATGCCCCCTTCATCTTAGTATTTATATTCTTCTATAACATAAATACACCCCTTGACTCTGTTTATTACTTGTTAACAAATTCTGTTTCCTCCCAGCTCTAGGCTATCAAACTTCAAATGAGACTTGGGCCTCACTCCTGACTCTTCCCTGCAGTAGACAATGACTACTATCGGAGACCTCTGGACCGACCTGCCTTCCCAGAGCTTGTCCTGTCCCAATGGGCCCTTCCCTGACAGAGAGCAAGGGCAAGGGGTCCTTGCATGTCTACATCCCTGTCCAGCTTGAATCTACAGAAGACAGACTATCACCGCTGATCCCTAAATGATCTCAGGGCCTCCAGCTCTTGAGAGAGAAGTGTTACATATCTAGATTAGAGAGGAGCTGGACAGGGAAAGAAATGGGATGGGAAATATCTAGCAAGCCTTCCTGAGAAGAGATATGGAGATTTTCCTGCCCAGATGTGGTCAGAGAATTTCAGCCTCATACATAGCAGCTTTAGACACCAGGGGAAATATTCCAACATGGCAAATTTAGCACAATCACCCTAGGCTGTCGTGCAAAACCCTGAAGTAGCCACCCCAAATTACTATGCATGAGGAGAGGTAAAATTTCTGGACAGTGTAGAACTCACCATGTGACAGACCCTCTCTCTTTTTCATGACCTTCCTAGTAGACTCATCCAATAAAACCTTTTTTTTATGCTAACCTTGTCTATGTCTCCCAAATGAAATCTTCCCTTTGGGGTGGCAAGAACAGAGGGAAACTGGCCACCCTGTGACAGAGGACTCAGCCCTTTCCCATTGACAGCAAGACCCTGTTTCAAAATAAAGAATAAATTAGGCCCCAGGTGTATATCAGAGGTAGAACACCCCTGGGTTAAATCTTCAGTACCAAAATAATAATTATAATAACAATATTATTATTATATTATTACATCCATTAATTCAATAAATATTTTTTATTTTAATTAAATGATTGATTTTACGGTACTGAGGATTGAAGCCAGAGACATTCTATCTCCAAGCTATACCTCCAGTCTTTTTTTAAGTTTTTGTTTTGAAACAAGGTCTCAATAGGTTGTTGAGAGTCTCACTATTGCTGAGACTGGTCTCAAATCTGTGATTCTCTGGTCTCAGCCTCCCAAGTACTGGGATTACAGACATGTGCCACCAGGCCTAACTAACATTTATATTTTGAGTGAATACAATATACTACCTCCTTTTCTAAGAATTGTGGTTATAGAAAAGGAAAGGGTGAATGTTACCAACCTATTCACAATCTATAGGGGAGAGAGTTGGCAAGTAAATAAATTATCAGTCACAGTTTTGCTTAAAAAGCACAATAGTTAGGATGTGGATAAGTTTCACTGCTTACAGGAGAAAGAAGAGGAGGAAGTATCTTTCCTCACCCATTGCTAGGTTCATGACTAAGGCATCAAAAACAAGACAGATAATAAGAAAAGTTGCTGGGTGGCACACATCTGTAGTCCCAGTACTAGGGAGGCTGCTACAGGAGAATCACAAGTTCGAGGCTGATCTCAGCAACTTAGTGAGACCCTCAGCAACTCAGGGAGACCCTTAGCAACTTAGGGAGACACTGTTTTAAAATAAAAGGGGCCAGGGGTATAGTTTGGAAGTAGAATACCCCTAGGTTCAATCCCCAGTACCAAACAAACAAACCCAAGCAAAAAGCATCCAAATTTATTTAATCTAAGTTTTATATGATAGGGGACTTTTCAGAAATGAAGACTCAAAAAACAGGGGGCCTGTGTATTTTAATGCTAAGTTTGATTTTTTTAAAAAGTGGACGGTTGTAGGAAAATATGAACTGGCAGGAACTTACCAAGACCTGTTTGTTCAGATTCTTTTCCCAGCTCGGTTTCTTTAAGGATAAGGATATTCATTTCCTCCAGGTGTAGGGAGGGCATCCCTGGAATGAAAGTTGAATGGGCATGGGGGAGATGAGAATGACTTCCCTGCTCCTCTTGTTTTCTGAAATGCCACAGGGCTGTATTTTGGAGGTGGCATGTCCTGAACCCTGCGGAAGGGAGGCAAGTCAGAGAAGGGTGACCCCTAAAGGAGCAGTGGGGAGAGGGCCTTTCAGAAAGAAGGTAATCAGAGCATGTGGAACAGCACAGAAGTTAAAATACCACAGCAGAATCTTGGAACTGCCAGCCACTCACCTGGGGGAGGGAAGACCAGTACAAATGCTAGGCAGAGGAGGGACTTGCTCGGCTTGGCCATTTTCAAACCTTACACTGGTAGGCGTGCAGAGGATGAGGAAAGCAGGAATGAAATAGCAGAGACAAGAGGGCAGTCATCTGAGCAGAGAAGGAAGGGCTCATTTTTTTTTTTTTTTTTCAGTACTGGGGATGCAACCCGGGGCATTCTGTCTCCAAGCTACATCCCCAGCTCCCCAGCCATATTTTTTAGTCTTTATTTTGAAACAGGTTCTCACTAAGTTGCAGAGGGCCTCACTAAGTAGCTGAGGCTGACTGCGAACCCGGATCCTCCTGTTTCAGCCTCCCAAGTGCTGGGATTACAAGTGTGCACCACCATGCCCAGCTCTTGAACCGGTAAGAGTGGAAAAGAGAGGTCAACTAGGAAACAGAATCCAAGGATGTGGTGACTCACTGGATGTGAGAAGCATGGACCAGAGCACTTAGAGAGGACAGCCGGCTGGGAGAAGGAAAGGGGAATGGAACCACGGGGACCAAGATATACTGAGATGCATACATACCTTGTGCTTGTTGATGCCCAATAAAATCAGGTTTTATAAAGGAGGAAAGGAAGCAGAAAAAAAAGTTACTGGGTCCTGGTTATAAGATAAAGATCTATTTTATAAGCTGGGTGTGCTGGTACATGCCTATAAATCCAGTACTTGGGAGGCTGAGACAGGAGGATGGCAGGTTTGAGGATAGCCTCAGCACATAGCTAGACTCTCAGCAACCTAGAGAGACTCTGTTTCAAAATAAAAACTAAAGCTGGGCGTGGTGGCGCACCCTTGTAATTCCAGTACTTGGGAGGCTGAGACTGGAGGACCTGAGTTTGTGGTCAGCCTCAGCTACTTAGTGAGGCCCTCTGCAACTTAGTGAGACTCTGTTTCAAAATAAAGAATAAAATAGGGCTGGGAGGTGTAGCTTGGAGGTAGAATGCCCCTGAATTCAATCCCCAGTACTGCAAAATAAATAAATCAATCAATAAAATAAAATAAAACTAAAATAGGGATGGGGATGTAGCTTGGAGGTAGAATACCCCTGGGTTTGATTGCCAGTAACACACACACACACACACACACACACACACACACACACACATCTACTATATGCTTAACTCATTACATTCATTGTTTCTCTTGATCCTCAACTCTGCAAGGTTATGTTTCGGTCTGATGTGGGAAATGTGAATCAGCAATAGAAACAAACATAAATAGTCGCTCAGCAAGGCAAATTTTTACTTTTTGCAAAAAGGATGTACCACCAACAAAAGTCTAGTAAGCAAGCCCACTGAGCAGGAAGTTCACCCTGTTTTTATCCCTAATGCAGATTTCGGCACTGTACTCCTATTGGTGGGAGCATGGTTTAACAGTCTTACACGATTGGCTAATTTGTCTAGAACAAAATGACAGGGGAAGGGGTTGACAGTTGCAGTTTTCAGGAAGTGGCAATTTACAAAGAAACAGGAACTTACACAAGGTTACAAAATGGTGGTTTTACAAAATGGAGTGACTTTAAATTAAACTAATCCTTTGATAGAAAAGATTTAATTATATTTTCACATGGAGATGCAAGTAACAGAATGCATAGCTCATGCTGGTTTAAGCAACAAGACATTTGAGTATCAGACATACAAAAATCCTAGGGGAAAAAAAAGTTCCATCCAGTTACATTGGTTCAAGGATGTCATTAAGAACATAGTCTCTGTAAGCCTGCCTAATCCCCACCCTGGCAGTTGGGTTTTTTTCTCTTAGGCTTGTTAATGCAAAGCATTTTCCTCTCTGGGCTTTTATCTTTGAGGGAGGGCAAGGTACTGGGGCTTGAACCCAGGGGACTCTACCACTGAGCTACACCCAGCTCTATTTTATTTTTTAACGTGTGTGTGTGTGTGTGTGTGTGTGTGTGTATTTCTGAGGATTAAACCCAAGGGCATTTTACCTCTAAGCTACACCCCCAGGCCTGTTTATTTTGGAACAGGATCTTACTAAATTGCTTAGAGCTTCGCTAAGTAGCTGAGGCTGGCCACAAATCTACAGGGTCTCATGTTGTTGAGGCTGTTCTCAAACTGAAATCTTCCTGTCTCAGCCACCTAAGTACTGGGATTACAGGCGTGTGCCACCATGCCCAGCTTACTTTTTACTTTTTAAAATTTACCTATTTATTTATTTATTTATTTATTTATTTACTGGTACTGGGGATTGAACCCAGGGGTATTCTACCTCCAAACTACACCCCTAGCCCTATTTTTTATTTTTATTTTATTTATTTATTTATTTATTGCACTGAGGATTGAACCCGGGGGCATTCTACCTCCAAGCTGCACCCCCAGTCCTATTTTTTATTCTTTATTTTGAAACAGGGTCTCACTAAGTTGCTTAGGGCCTTATTAAGTAGCTGAGGCTGTCCAAGAACCCGGATCCTCCTGTCTCAGCCTCCCAAGTACTGGGATTACAAGTGTGGACCACCACGCCCGGCTTTTTATTTTTATTTTGAAACAGGGTCTTACTCTGCTGAGGTTGGCCTCAAACCTGCTATACTCCTGTCTCAGCCTGCCAGGTACTGGGATCACAGGCATATACCACCCTGGGCTTTTATCTGTAACTAGACCACAAAACCTTTCCCAAAAGCCTGCTTCTAGACTCTGTAATTTCATTGGGCAGAACTAATCACATGCTTAGTTTAAAACCAGTCAGTCACTAGCCTGTGCTGTGGCACACACCTGTAATCCCAGTGCTTGGGAGACTGAGACAGGAAGATTTCAGTTTGAGAACAGCCTCAACAACATGAGACCCTGTTTCAAAAAGGGGAGGGGAGTTGCTTAGGATGTAAGTCAGTGGTAGAAAGCCCCTGGGTTCAACCCCCAGTATGACAAAACAAACAAATAGTCACTATCAAGGCTACAGGCCAGACTTAGACCAATCAGGCTCTTCTCTGAAACCAGGGACACGTTCTTCTTCCTTCTGTGTGTTGCTGCCCAAATAAAATCAGGTTCTAAAAACTAAGAAAGAAGAAACAACTGCTGGGCATGGTGACGTACACTTATAATCCCAGTACTTGAGAGGCTGAGATAGGTGGATTGCAGGTTTGAGGACAGCCTCAGCAAGTAGTGAGACTTTCATCAACCTAGTGAAACACTATTTAAAAATAAAGAAAATAAAGATAAAATAGGGCTAGGGTAGCCGGGCGTGGTGGTGCACACTTGTAATCCCAGCATTTGGGAGGCTGAGACCAGAGGATCCGGGTTCGCGGCCAGCCTCAGCTACCTAGTGAGGCCCTCCACAACTTAGTGAGACTCGGTTTCAAAATAAAGAATAAAAAAATAGGGCTGGGGGTATAGCTCGGAGGTAGAATGCCTCTGAGTTCAATTCCCAGTACCGCAAAAAAAAAAAAAAAAAAAAAAATAGGGCTAGGGTTGTAGCTTGCAGGTAAAAGGCCCTGGGTTTAATCTCCAGTGCCACAAAAAGAAAAAAAAGAAAGAAGAGGAGGAGGAGGAGAAGGAGGAGACTCTTAGATAATGATAATTGGTCATACTTCCAACCTTTGGAACATCCAAGGAGAAAGGATAAAAAGAAGTAATGACCCAGCTCAGTCTCCTAAATACTTCTTAATGGGGTTTGTAATCTGAAAAATAACAAAAAGGCTTTATCTATGCAGCGCGCTTGCCAGAATAAAGTTGGTCTGCTTGAGTACTTCATGGTGAACACACCTGGTATGTATGCGTTTAGGGACCCAGCCCATTAGAAAGCAGTAGTGTCAGCTCTGTAACCCCAGAGTACAAAGTAGAGGTGTTTCCTAGTCCCTTTGTGGATGTGACGTCCTGCATCACTGAAAACTCCTCTGTGTTTGTTCTAGGATGGGATTCGCCCTCAGAGGGTGAGGGAAGACCTGGAGCTGCGTGGCCCCCTGCGTGGCCCTAGTCTCAATATCACCTGTCTCTTCTGAATCACTAGTAAAGACCAATACTGGGTAGGATTTTGATTCTTGTGAGGCCAAAGGGTCGATCTTTTGTGTTATCCCAGGTAGGTAAACAACAAGGTTATTATATCCATTTGACAGATGAAGAAATAGAAGCTTAGCATGATGTAAAACCTTGGCCATGCTCACTACCCAGTACTGAGCCGGCCAGCACAGCCACCACAGTGACTTTCCACCACCGTGCACTACTGGCTGGGGCTGGGGCCATGTCCTGAGAAAGGAACGCAAGAGGAGGACGCCCTTCAACTCTCAACACATTTGGTTGATGCTGCACAATCCCGTTGTGGTCTGTTGAGGACAAAGCTCAAAGCAGACAGCCAGACATTATCCTCACTTCGCTGCCAGAATTTCAGGGGTATTATTACTTTACCTTATTAGGAATTGAAGGGAATATGGTCAGCTCAGTTTGACCTGTCTGTGGGACACCAAAAGGTTTCTAGTAGACCTTTGGATATCCAAAGCAAGTTCTGGCTAAGAAGAACGGGCTGGGCTACAAAGACCTGGGGGTCATCAGTGTCAGCTGGAATCACGGGGCTATTTGAGATCCAGAAGAAGCTGTTCAGGGTGGAAGTAGTGAGATAAGGACAGAACCATGAGGAAGATCAGTGCTCAGCAGTGGGGCAGAGGAGGAACCTGTGATGCTGGAACAATGTCTCACTAAATTACAGGTGCCCAAGACTGGCTGTGAACTTTCAATCTTCCTGTTTCAGCCTTCCAAGCACTCAGATTATAGAAAAGGTTGGAGATGTGAAAAATTATACAACTCATACCACAAAAGCCAGGCAAGCAGGAGGTCAAATAGCATGGCAGAAAATGACCCCTGGCATCTCACTATGATGTGTGATTACAATGCAACAATAAAAGTATATGTATTAAAAAAAAGACCCCTGGATCCAGGCATGGTGGCACATGCTTGTAACCCCAATACTTGGGAGGCTAAGACAGAAGGACCACAGGTGTGAAGCCACTCTCAGAAATTTAGCAATACTCTTTTTTTCTTGTTATTGTTGTTTTTGTTTTGTGGTGCTGGAGATTGAACCCAGGAGTGTTCTACTTCCAAGCTACAGCCCCCAGTCCTATTTTATGTTTTCTTTTGAAACAATGTCTTACTGAGTTACAGGTTCCTGAGGCTGGCTGTGAACTTGAGATCCTCCTGTTTCAGCCTCCCAAGTACTCGGATTGTAAGTGTGCGCGCCACCACACCCAGCTGAGACCCTGTTTCAAAATAAAAAATTAAGTGGGCTGGGGGTGTGACTCAGAGGTAGAATGCCCTTGGGTCCAATTCCCAGTACAAAAAAGAAAAAGACCCCAGTTTGGCAGTTGGGAGGTCACCAACCAGCAGCCTCAGAGCTGATCGGGGGAGTGGTGACCAAGTCCAGATGAGGAGTGGGGGTTAAGAGTTCGAGGAGATGGAGAAATGCAGGTACCTCGAAGCCAGGCGTGGTGGAGCACACTTAGAATCCCAGTACTTGGAAGGCTGAGATAGGAGGTTGGCAGATTTGGAGGCCAGTCTCACCTATTTAGTGAGATCAGCAACTTAGTGAGACCTTATTTCAAAATAAGACATTTAAAGCACTGGGGGTATAGCTCAGAGATAGAACACCTCTGGGTTCAGTCTCCAGTCCCCAAAAAAGGGAAGGAAAAAGAAAGAGGAACCACTTACAAGCTGCATCAGGACTGAGAAGATTTCTTCTTTAAGGGGAAATTGTTGCACACTGTGGGTATCAGGAAAAGGAACGGGTGGAAATGGTGACCTTAAAGTCACCAGAAGGAGAATGGACAGACACTTAACGAGGCAGAGAGGGGAGGAATGAACACAAGAGCAAAGGGAGAACCCAGCCTTGAGATGAAGGGCAGGGTCGGGGCTGCTGGGAGGGGCACGCAGACCTCCGAGGCTGGGTCGATTGTGTTTCTGTTGCCCAGGGAGTGAGTAGAGGTGGGTACAGTTAACTGAGATGTGCTCACATAATCAGGCCTGGTCTATATTTACTTCCCTGTAACCAGAGAGGCGGCAGATCCTAATGAGGTGGACTCTGAAAGCCAGCCTGCCGCTTTGAGTTTCATTTCTGGCCATGACAGGCCTTTTCGTGGAAGGTTGTATTTATATCACTGAGACAGAAGCATGGCAACTGTACTCAGTCTACGTGGGTTATTTAAACTATCCAGAACATGTGGGACAGGTAATTCCAGATCTTCAATGTCCTTGGAGGCCCTAATATTATTTTTGTTAACATAGAACAACCTTGTGATGTGATGTAAATTGGACTAATTTTAGTTACTTGTCTTATATTTGACTGCATCAAAACCCTAGGTGAAGCCGGGCGTGGTGGCGCACACTTGTAATCCCAGCATTTGGGAGGCTGAGACTGGAGGATCTGTGTTCGCAGCCAGCCTCAGCTACCTAGTGAGGCACTCCGCAACTTAGTGAGACCCTGTTTCAAAATAAAGAATAAAAAATAGGGGTGGGGGTATAGCTCGGAGGTAGAATGCCCCTGGGTTCAATCCCCAGTACCGCATAAAAAAAAAAAAACCGTATGTGAGACAGCTAGCAATAAAAGTACAGCCAGACAATTAAAATAGATTAAAAAGGAGAAAATCAAGCCAGGCGTGGTTGCACATGCTTGTAATCCCAGTACTTGGGAGGCTGAGACAGGAGAATCGCAGGTTCGTGGCCAGCCTCAGCTACTTAGTGAGGTCCTCTGCAGCTTATTGAGACCCTGTTTCAAAATAAATAATAAAAAATAGGACTAGGGATGTAGCTAGCAATTGGAAAATGTGAATTTGAAAAATGAGGCATCAGGGATTAAAAAATCAAAAGCAAAGTCAGGTTATTAAACCATAAGGGGAAAGTCATAGTACAGAAACTGCCAGCTAGGATCTAAATTGGTTTGATCCTTTCAGTAACTGCTAACATTTATTGAACATTTACTCTACGTTTCTGATGTGTATTGATGCAATTTTATTTAACCTTTTGAGATAGATGTGTTATCCTTATTTACCAAATAAGAAAACAGGCATGAAAAGGTTAATTGGCCAAGGTCATATAGCAAATAAATAGCCCAGTTACAATTCAAAACCATGTAGCTGGGCTTCAAAACCCTTTCTCTTAACTAATTCTCCATATCACCTCTCTCAGGACCTCTTAACATTCTTGGTCTCGGGATCCCTTTACATTCTTAAAAATTGTTGAGGCTTTTAATGATAAAAAATACTCAACAATCTAAAATAGGAGGGAACTATCCTCAACATGATAAAAAGCATTTGTGAAAACCCACAGCTAACATGCTCAATGGTGAAAGACTAGAAATCTTCCCTGAAAGGGCGGGAACATCAGTTGTGAGGGGTCGTGGCTGTGACATCTGTCACCTCCTTCTCACCATTGCCTGTGTGTCTCTCCCCAACCTGTGTGCTCAAAGAAGACAACCTTCCCAGATACAAAAGGACTCCCCTGATGGAACTCCCTAAGGACTCTCAAGATCAAGAACAGAACTAAGCCAGGCATGGTCATGCACACTTGTAAACCCAGTACTTGAGAGGCTGAGACAGGAGGATCACAGGTCTGAGGACAGTCTCAGCATGTAGTGAGACACTCATCAACTTAGCCAGACCCTATTTCAAAATAAAAAATAAAACAGGGTTGGGAGTGTAGCTCAGAGGTAGAATGCCCCTGGATTCCATCCCTAGTACCACACACACACACACACACACACACACACACACACACACACACACACAATGGGAGGTCTTAGGTCCTGTGGACCTGTCCTTGAAGGCATTGGGGGACTGGGCCCTTCCTCTTCCTCTCTTTCTCTTTCCAGCCAGCCAGGAGGTAAGCAGTCTTGCTCTATCACCTGCTTCCTTCACAATGTGCTGCCTTGACACAGTCCCAAGGCAACAGCCAACCAGTTATGGAATGGAACCTTTGAAATTGAACTAAACTAAGCCTTTTCTCCTTTTTTTGAGGGGGGGGGGTAACAGGAGATGGAACCCAGGGGCATTCTACCTCCAGGCTATACTCCCAGCCCTATTTTATTTTTTATTTGGAAACAGGGTCTCACTAAGTTGCTGAGAGCCTCTCTAAACTGCTGAAGCTGACTGTGAACCTGTGACCCTCCTGTCTCAGTCTCCCAAGTACTGGGATTACTGGTGTGCACCACCACACCCAGCTAAATCTTTTCTTTTTATAAATTGATTATAGCGGACTCTAGCGGACGCTGCTTGCTCTGTAGTCCTGCCATGGAAAGTTGCTGCTCCAGGCAGCTTCCTAAAAATAGTCTTCTTGCACTAAAATGACATGGAGTCAGATACGATAATTTGGAGAAAATTATATTTAATATCCGAAGGGTTGGGAAGGAGTTAGCTGACAATTCTCCTGAGTCTCCTACAGCCAGTATTGCTTTTATAGAAATTTTAAACAAGGCATCGTAAAAGTTAATCAAACGCAGAAGTTAGCAATTGTCATGGGTTATGATAAGGAAAGTCAGTGAGGCAGACATGTGACAAGCTTAGAGGAAGGAGAGGTTAAACGTTACTGGGTAGAGATGACATCAAAGACAGCACTCCATCGATTACATCAGGCCCCTTGGAATTTGTCCATTTGCGGACAAATCCCACCCAGCCAATACTGTGTATTCAACTTGGGTCGGTCCGGGATGTTAATCTCAGTGTGCGGTTCTAAGATGGCTCTCAACAGTTGGTGATCTCAAGTGCTTGTTATAGTGGCAGAAATTTGACTAACACCGTCATTGGGTCAAAAGACTCAGAACCCCAGAGCCTAGAACAGTGCCTAGAAATTAAAATGCCAGACACTGAAAGTGGAAACAGGCCCATGCAGATGTGAAGAGTAGATGTGGAACAGTGTCTGTTACTCGCTTATCTTCTGTATTAGAAATACAAAGACAAGAGTCGGGCGTGGTGGCCCACGCTTGTAACCCCAGTACTTGGGAGGCTGAGACAGGAGGATCACAGGTTCGCAGCCAGCCTCAGCTATTTAGGCCCTCCACAACTTAGTGAGACCCTGTTTTAAAGTAAAGAATAAAAAGTAAGGCTGGGGGTATAGCTCAGAGGTAGAATAACTCTGGGTTCAATCCCTAGTATCACAAAGAAGGGGGAGGAGGAGGAGGAGGAAAATAAAAAAAGAAATACAAAGACAAGACCTGGGCATGGTGGTACATGCTTGTAATCCCCATACTTGGGAGGCTGAGACAGGAGGGTCACAGGTTGGCAGCCAGCCTCAGCAACTTAGTGAGATCTTGTTTCAAAATAAAAGAATAAAATAGGGCTTGGGGTGTAGCTCAAAGGTAGAATGCCCCTAGGTTCAACCCCCAGTACCCCCTCAAACACACACACACACACACACACACACACACACACACACACACACACACACACTCAAATAACAAAGATAAGGACTGTCTTATTGATCTTCTATCTCAATATCTGGCATATGACTCCAGCAAAATGGCTATCATTTGGGTGGGTCAACAGATGATTAGATGATAAATAGAGTGAAAAAGTCAGGGAAATGATAAAACCATTTTGCTAATAAATAAAGGACATCTTACAGGGTAGCAATGCCAGGAGCCTTCTTCTCAAATTCCACTCAAATATCCAGAAAAATTCCCTAAGTGAACTGCTTGTAGCCACAACAGAAGTCTACAAGTTGGTAAAATCAAGGCTTCATAAACAAGAGAGAAATATAGCTCCACAATACTCAGAAGTACTGAAGAAATATGGTTCCTTTATTTCTAAGTGAACTGATCTTATCAGGTCCCATCGATTAGGTGGCCTTGAAAACACTGTAGCCTGTTCTGATACCGTTGGAAAGGTAACCTGTGCCTCTGAGCCTCGCAGGTAAGCCTCAGTCTCAGATCCCACCTTCCTCCTCCAGTTCCTCTCTAAGGTGGCAGCAGGGTGCCCTGGGAGGGGCTGTGGGCCTCAGGGTAGTGGACAGCCGCTCCCTTGGCCTTGGGCCTCCCTTAGCCTTTGCTGAGCAGGCTGATGGTAGCTGAGCTGCAGCTGTCCCCATCCCTGGCCCTCTGGTGTCCACAGCTGACCTCGGCAGCTGGTCTAACCTGTAGCCCGTCTTCGTTTCTCTTGGTGAGAGCCTGAGAGCTGCTCTCCAGCTGGCTCACCCTCCCTGGGCCTTTGCTGACTCCAGCAGCTCCACTGAACTACTGCCACAGCACCCACCTGGCCCCTGAAGGAGGTCTAGGCAAAGGGTCACCTTACCCCCAACCAGCAGGTCCACAGCAGGGCGGCTGGCTCTCGATTCTGCATTCCTGGGAGTGAAGAGAAACACAGGAGTGACGGCTGTATCTTCTCCATTGCCACTCTAATTTTATACCACTCACCCTGGTAAGAGGCCAAATGGCCACTCTCTCCTGCTCTGGGAAAATAAACCTCTTTTCTAAAAGAGGGATGGCTGCAAGGGAACATTAAAAGGGAAATAAAATACATTAGTTTATTGTGCACAAAAATACCGTCACTGTTACTCAAGCAAAAAGTAACCTAAGAGCCAGGCGTGGTGGCGCACGCTTGTAATCCCAGTACTTGGGAGGCTGAGACAGGAGGGTTCGCGGCCAGCCTCAGCTACTTAGTGAGGCTCTCTGCAACTTAGTGAGACCCTGTTTCGAAATAAAGAATAAAAAAAAAAGGACTGGGGATGTAGCTCAGAGGTAGAATGCCCCTGGGTTCCATTCCCAGTGCCACACACACACAAAAAAAGCAACCTAAGAGCCGGGCACAGTAGCACATGCCTGTAATCCCAGGACTTGGAGGCTGAGAAAGTAGGGTCACAGGTTCGAGGCCAGCTTTAGCAACTTAAACAAACAAACAAGGACATAAAAACAAAAGAAAAAATTTCAAGTCAGAGGTTGACACTGTGGTCTTTTCAAATTGTAAACATTTTTCAGTTTCCTACCAAAAAGAGCAGATTACTTTTAAGAATCCAAATCATTCCTGTGCACATGGTGGTACACACCTGTAAATCCCAGTTCTTGGGAGGCTGAGACAGGAGGATCACAGGTTCAAGACCAGCCTCATCAATTTAGCAAGGCTGTTAGCAACTTAGAGGCTGTTTCCAAATAGAAAATAAAAGGGTTGGGGATGTAGCTTGGAAATAGAACACCCCTGGGTTCAGTCCCCAGGACCCCTCAGCCCCCCCAAAAGAATACAAATCAGAATTGCCTTTACCTCTTCTGAGGACCCAGACCAGCCCAGGTACAACGGAACAACAGGGACAAGGCTTGGTGGCAGGAGAGGGATCCGGCTGAGGCTGTCTGTAAAACCCCATTGATGGTCTCAGCAAAGCTGGCATCGTAGCACAAAGCAATACCAAGACGTTTTCAGGTCTTCATGGTCTTAAAAAATGTACGAATCAAATGTTTTCACTTTCTTATTGGCACAAAGACATATGCTGTAAAACGCCTAAGTAAAGCTTGTGTTGTGTGCCAGGCACTAGTCTGAGTGCTTCGTGATTATTACCTTGTTTAATCCTCATAACAACATTATAAAGTGGGTGTCATAATTTGCATTTTACAGATAAGGAAACTGAGGCATAGAGGCCAGGCAACTTGTTGAAAGTCACACAAGCAAGAAAGGGTAGAACCAGGATTCAAACCTAAATAATGGAGCTCCACAGCTGTGATCTCATGCTCTGTGCTATTCGTCCTCTCCAATCTGTCAGATGAAACCAGGGTGAATTAAAAATGGAATTTCTGAATGAGAAAGTTGTTAAAAATAAGTGATGAGTTAACAGGAGGAGGAGGAAGAAAGAGAAAGAGAACAAAGAGCCAGGGGCACGTCTGTAATCCCAGAATTTAGGAGGCTGAGACAGGAGGCCAGCCTCAGCAATTTAGGAAGACCCTCAGCAACTTAGCAAGACCCTGTTTCAAAACAAAAAAATTTTTAAAAAGGGCTGGAGGTATAGCTCAGTGGTAGAACACTCCTGGGTTCAATCCCAGAACCAAAAAAAGAAAGAAGAACGAGAAGAAGATAATGAAGGAGTAGAAAAGTGAGGACCAAAAGTAATAATCTCAGTACTTGAGTATAAACACGTATTGATATCATCCTGGCATCTAAATAACCTGTCTCCTCAGAGTGCCCTGACTCCATCTCTCTATTATTTATTTTTATTATTATTATTATTATTATTATTATTATTATTTTTGCGGTACCAGGTATTGAACTCAGGGGCATTCTACCTCCGAGCTATACCCCCAGCCCTATTTTTTATTCTTTTATTTTTTGAAACAGCGTCTCACTAAGTTGCGGAGTGCCTCACTAGGTAGCTGAGGCTGACCTCAAACCCGGATCCTCTGGTCTCAGCCTCCTGAATGCTGGGATTACAAGCGTGCGCCACCACGCCCGGCTTCCATCTCTATTTAACTGACAAATCTGTCTCCTTCCACACTCCTCTTCACTTGACAAGCCCTATGGACATACTTTAATCTACTTAAATAATCTAACATTTACTTTGGCCTAAGAGAATGCATACTTTTGCAGGGTCAAGAGAAGGTAGGCGAGATTATGACCTAAGGTGACAGATTCAGGGAGTCCAGGACATTTTAGAAGGATCTGGAGTTTGTAAGAAAAACAGTGGGAGGGCCATAAAAATTAACTACAGCCAGGGCCCTGGAGCTGGCCCAGCAACAGATGCTCCAGTAAAGAAACCAAGGCTTTTTGGAAACTCCCTTCTGCTATCCCCTGGAAGCTGGATCCAATGGAATGTTCTTGCCTGAGGAAAACTATGACACAGGAATTTTCTGCTTCCTCAGTCCAAAAAGATAAAGGGCACCGATAGACTGTACCTCGTGGTCCCACTCACTAGTCAGATTTGTCAAGGAAAAGGCGCCAGGAATCTGTTTGGGATGGGCAGATACGTCCCTCACCCCTGGGATGGGTCACAGACAAAAACTAGTTATCAGCTGTTAATGTTTTTGTTGTTGTTGTTTTCTCAAGCCCATTAGAGTGGCTTTGGGGTGAAGCAGGGAAGAAAGGATCCAACATGGAGAGGAGGCTCATCTGAGAAAGAGGTGGTGGACATGGTTGACAAAGAGGTCCCCCTTTCCCTTCTTGAAGGACGGTCTGACCACCTAGTGATGGGGAGTTATGAGAAGAGAATCTTTCAGCAAAAGACAAGAGACAGCCCAGGGCAGCCCACCACTCAGCCACTCAGTGAGACAGGGCGCTGGGCATGAGGGGGCAGGAGGGCACCAGGGACGGCTGAGAGTGCAGGAGGAAAGCTGAGCTGCTCTGTTCTGTCTGGGCACAAACAGTAAGCACTCTGGGGTGGAGGAGCTCCATGTATGAAGGGGCCGGTGACCCTGCTGTGTATTTAATTCTAGTCCAGGCCTCTGGGAAAGGCTTCTCAGAAACTCTTGACCCTGGGGACCAAAGGAGGAATGGCAGTTTTCAGGGCTTAGGTCAACCAGGTTTTTCTGAAAAGTGTTAGTTCTCAGTTGGAAAAAGGTAAAGCGTGGGAGAAGCTGCCCATATGGGCTCAGAGAGCTCAGAAATACTGTATCAAGCTGGTGTCACCACAGTGAAGTGGGGGTGGGGGTGGGGTGGAGGCTGGGGCTGGCTTAAATTTACAAGGAGGCGCATTCTCCTCCGGACCTTTTCCCCAGCTTGAACTGGAGTCCTGGGCTTCTTCGCAGTCTTGGGAGTAGAGGGTGTTATTTCACAGGCTGATCAGTCTCTGCAGACACGTGAGTCTTTTTCTGCCTTTAGCTTCTTGACCCTAGCTTCTATTTATACCTATAATACTCATCCTTTCAAAGAGTGGGTAATCCAATAGCAGCTCTCTTTTCTTGCACTCTCCAATATATAAAAATCATACGGGCTTAATAATGGCTTTTTAAACTGTCTTCGCTTCTTTGGCATTAAATTATTTTCCAAAATAGATCTTCTTCTTTCTCCTTTTCTAGAGTTTTACTTATTTTTTTTTCTCCAATAGGTCTTTTTCTTTGAAGTCCTCACATTTGTTCTAATTATAAACTAGCACACATGGTGACATATATTACTTTCCTAGGCTGGATTCCAGGAAGTGATGGCAAGCAAAGAAAAAAGAGCTCCATAAGAAAGCTGAATTTAGTCAAGGGTGTGGCAAATTGCCTTTGCCGCTGCGTTTTTTAAGCAATCCAGCAGATAGCAAAAGTGCTCTTTCTAGCTGAGCAGGCCCCAAAGGGCTTCCCCCTCCTACTAAATTACAAGCTTCTTTGATGCAAATAATATGTCCCAGTTATCTTTGTAGTCTCACCGAGTGCCTTGCTATGAGTGTTGGGTTGAAATCAATTGTATTTAGTCAAATGAAAGGTGATACTTACCAGCATTTCAGAGGAAGTCAAGGAAACAAACTATATCTCAAGGCATAGGCACTCCTGGTGTCCTGGTGTACTGGCGAGAGCTCACTGAGTAGCTAATTCAAAACTTTCATGTAAGCTGTGTGTAATGGCACAAGCTTGTAGTCCTCGTACTTGGGAGACTGAAACAGGAGGATCGCAGGTTCGAAGCCAGCCTTGGCAACTTGCTGAGGCCCTCTGAAACTTAGTGAGACCTTGTTTCCAAATAAGGAATAAAATTGGGCTGGTGGTGTAGGTCAGAAATAGAATGCCCCTGGGTTCAATCCTCAGTACTGAAAAAACAAACAAACAAAAAACCACAAAACCTTTTATGTAGATTTCTCTCGCAAGATTTACTTTAAAAAAAAAAAAATCCAACCTCTTTCCCTCACATAAAATAATAATAAACTAGGAAAATCACCCATAATCCTATCACCTGCAATATATAGTAATGTGGTCATATGCTTTGGTGTTAAATTATTTTCCAAAATAGGTCTTCTTCTTTCTCCTGACTGCCTTTTCTAGAGTTTTACTTATTTTTTTCCCAATAGGTCTTTAATCTCAGACCTTTAAAAAAATCTCAGACCTTTAAAACTGAGTGGTATACTCAACCCGAGGATCAGAATGGTGTGCTATACGTGTTCTATAGCCGGCTCTTTCACTGAGCATTATAGACTGAGGACGCTTTTTCATGCCAATAAACTCTTTTTAACAGATGTTTGTTGCTCTTTCCTATTACTTGTATGTGCATGTGGTGCTTAGGATCAAGACTCAGGGCCTCTCACAAGCTAGACAAGCGCTCTACCACTGAACTGTACTCTAGCCCTCCAACATAGTACTAATTGTCATATAATGTAATCCATTCTCTGTCTAGGTTATTTTCTTCCTTCAATTTATTTATTTATTTAATTTGTACTGGGATTGAACGCAGGAGCATTCCTACCACTGAGCCACATCTCCAGCCCTTTTCGTTTTTTATTTTGAAACAGGTCTTGCTAACTTATCCTGCACTGGCTTTGAACCTGCCCTCCCAAGTACTGGGATTACAGGAATGTGCCACTGCTCCTGGCTTCCTTATTGTTTTTAATTCTATACCCAGCTCTTATTTCTGCAGGATAAATTATCATAGGTAGAACTGCTTGATTAAGAGATGCGTAGGGCAGAGCGTGGTGGTACACACCCAATCCTATTTTTTTATAATTTATTTTGAAACAGGGTCTAACTAAGTTGCAGAAGACCTCACTAAGTAGCTGAGGCTGGCCACGAACCCAGCTCCTCCTGTCTCAGCCTCCCAAGTACTGGGATTACAAGCGTGCGCCAACACGCCCGGTTTAGGAATATTCTTTACAATGTATCTGGTAACAGAAATTAAACAAAATAGAATTTATGAGAATTCCTGTGTTTGTAGGGCACAGCTCTGTAGCAGTACTATAAATGTCTGTCATAGCTCATTCAGAAAAGAAAAAAAGAGAGGGTATCCTGGATTTTATAATCATCCTAAAAATGTGCATATTACCAGTAACAAGTTTTGAAGCTCAAGGAACTTCTCTGAAGAACCAATGGTAAACTTTTTGGTCACACTAGCAGAAAACATAAATAATTCTTCTCTAACTCTCTAGAAAATTATATTTCCAAATATTTTCTTTTTTTTTTGGTACTGGGGATTGAATTTAGGGGCATTCTACCTCCGAGCTATACCCCTAGCCCTATTTTTTATTCTTTATTTTGAAACAGGGTCTCACTAAGTTGCGGAGTGCCTCACTAGGTAGCTGAGGCTGGCCACGAACCTGGATCCTCTAGTCTCAGCCTCCCAAATGCTGGGATTGCAAGCGTGCGCCACCATGCCTGGCTTCCAAATATTTTCATATGAGAGACAATTAACGGTTATGAAGTCAGGAGCTGAGCATGGTGAGACCCTGTTACTTTGGGATTTTTATATTATATATAAGATTGCCTGAGAATTTGCTTCTTGTAAGTTATGTTGGTCAAGTTTTGGCATGAGAGTTAACTTTAGAATATAAAATTGGAAGTTAAACATTTAAGCTCTCAGTAGTTTATTTAGCATCTTTTTTTTTTTTTTTAAGGCACTGGGGATTGAATCCAGGGCATTCTACCTCCAAGCTACACCCTCAGCCCTTTTTATTTATATTTATTTATTTATTTATTTTGCGGTACTGGGGGATTGAACTCAGGGGCATTCTACCTCTGAGCTATACCCCCCAGCCCTATTTTTTATTCTTTATTTTGAAACAGGGTCTCACTAAGTTGTGGAGAGCCTCACTAGGTAGCTGAGTCTGGCTGCGAACCCAGATCCTCTGGTCTCAGCCTCCCAAATGCTGGGATTACAAGCGTGTGCCACCACGCCCGGCTTCTTTTTATTTTTTGTTTTGAAATAGGGTCTCACTAAGTTGCTGAGAGTCTTGCTAAATTACTGGGACTGGTCTCTACCTTGCAATCCTCTTGTCTTAGCCTCCAAGTACTGGGATTAAAGGCTTGTGATACTAGGTTCAGGTTATCAGCTATTCTGTGTGTGTGTGTGTGTGTGTGTGTGTGTGTGTGTGTGTGTGTGTGTGTGTGTGTTTACTGGGGATTAAACCCAGAGATACTCTACCATTGAAATACATCTATTTATTTATTTACTTTACTTATTATTTTTTATTTTGTGGTAGTGGAGACTGATCCAAGGGGCATTCTACCTCTGAACTACACCCCTAGCCCTATTTTATTTTTCATTTTGAAACAGGGTCTCAATAAATTACCACATGCTGGCCTCAAACCCGGGATCTTCCTGTCTTAAGTCTCTTAAGTACTGTGATTACAGGTGTGCACCACCACATCCTGGGACTGCTTTGTCATTTTCAGTATACTGTAAGTCTTATATTGCCTTTGATAAATTTATTCCTAAGTACTGAAAAAAAATTTTTTTTTTTTGCGGTACTGGGGATTGAACTCAGGGGCATTCTACCTCCAAGCTATACCCCCAGTCCTACCTTTTACTTTATTTTGAAACCGGGTCTCACTAAGTTGCAGAGTGCCTCACTAGATAGCTGAGGCTGGCCGCGAACCCGGATCCTCCGGTCTCAGCCTCCCGAATGCTGGGATTACAAGCGTGCGCCAC
>PVLC010013837.1:0-40672 GCA_004027655.1 Graphiurus murinus
CCCCGAAAAATAAAATACCTAGGGATAAACCTAACCAAGGAGATTAAAGACCTCTATAAGGAAAATTATAGAAAGCTAAAGAAAGAAATTGATGAAGACCTTAGGAGATGGAAGGACCTCCCATGCTCTTGGATAGGCAGAATAAATATCATCAAAATGGCCATCCTCCCAAAACTGATCTACAAATTCAATGCAATACTCATGAAATTGCCAAGGATGCTCCTCACAGACATAGAAAAATCAGTCCTTAAATTCATCTGGAAAGACTACTCCTCTTTAAGGGCATGTGAAACTTTCACATCATCTTTTGCTGACAGTGCCCTGAGGTCAATGTCATTACAGCATCACTTCTTATTTTACAAATTCTAACTGGGCATGCCTACCTATTCTTTGTTATCAAGAAACACCCCTATATGGATAATCTCATGGCCAGGTCAGATCTCTCTAATCCAGTTATTTAGTAGATATCTTTCCTTAGATTTCTTAAAGTCATCTCAAACTCAGTGCCCAGAAGGAACTCACTCATCTTTTCTACCAAAACTGCTTTTCTTCCTGTATTCTCTATCTCAGCAAGGTAACCTGGGAATCATTGTGAACTTTCCCCTTCATTCCATTGAAATGGAAATTATTACTAGGTTCTGTGGATTCTATTCATCTTGAATCCATTCACTTTTCCCCATCATGCCTACCATTTCTCTGGTACAGGTCTTCATTATTTCTTGCTTATGTTGCTGCTACAAAGTTCTCACTCATTTCTCTACCTTTAGTCTGGCCTTCTCTTGTCCATTTTGCACATCCAGAGTGTTTATTCTTGGCCCTTCTCATCTTTAAAATTCTTCAGTGCTCTCGGAATTAGGTTGAAACTCCCTTCATGTAACTTAAAAACAATGAATAGTTTGGTGCTCACCTTTCCATCAGCTTCTCTCTACCTTGAGCTAGATGCACATTTTTATGCACACCATTTTCTTTGTAGATTTCAAGCCTTTGAAAAGGTGTTGCTTCAGCTTAGAGTATCTTTCCATTCTCCCATGTGCCTAGTCCTTACTCTTCTTTTTGCTAAGAAACTACTTCTGAACAGATGCCTTCTTTGATCCCATTTCTCTCAAGGCTGAGTTACATACCCTTTCCTTATTGCTAGGGTTACAATTTTCACACTGAACTTCAACTCCCTCTTGTTTATCTTCCTCAACAGCTCGTTACAAATAGGGATTAGTATGTTTGCTGTGTCCTTAGCATCCAGCCTGATGTTTATATTATAGTGCAGGCTCAATAAATATTAATAAAAAAATTCCCAGTAGTGTAAAGGAAGGAGTCTGCAAAGGCAGCTCAGCCAGAGAGATGAAGAATAGTTAGAAATACACAGATCACATTGTAGAGAGTGGCTTCTCTATTTATCACAGTCCTTAACTTCTTATGGTAGGGTATCTAAAAGAAATGTAACCCAAATAAGTAGAAAACGAGTATTCTAATTGGGTGAAATGGCATATTTTCTTCTCCCAAGGTATCATATTATAATTTTTAAAAGGATATTAGTTAACAATTCCCTCATCTACTTGCAGCACATCATTTTTCTAGGTTCTGTTTTCTTCAGATGGGTTTTCTGGTTGGACTGACATAATTCCTTGTTCTGAGTTCTGACCCTTCTACTTCAGTTCCTGGGTTATATGTGGTGAATTGTCCAACATACATCTATCAACACTAGGTCAGAGAAGAACAAAACACCTCATATTCAATTCAGGAACTGCCACCTTTCTTTGATGAGTGATGAGCTCATGCCTTGATCTGCAGATGCAAGTGATCCTTTCTTCCAAGGAGCTGTGTTTACAAACTTCGGAGGAAAAGCCAGGTTTAAAAGATTGCTGTTCATTTCCTACACTCATATTTGCCTAGGGAAATTTTGTTATCACAAACCCAAACTGAGTACATAAACAGTGAATGAGTCAGTGTCTGGCTGGGTGACAAATACTCCAGTCTAGCATCTCTAGGCCCTTTGCCAGTGTTCCTCTAGAATTCCGTACCCCAGTGGCCTTCTGAATTTCATCATCTCCTCCTGATTTCTTTATTATTGAGTCATCCTCTTTGGTGATCTGCCGAGCACATTTTTTTCTTTAGAATATATTGGTGCCATGGAATCATACATCACAGTGAGATTCAAAGTTGTACATTTATATACGCACACAACATCTCTCGGTGAGCATGATTTTGATGCCGACTTCCCTCTGGAAGATTGAGAGCCCCTTTGTAGCCTCCATTCTAGTGCAAATTAATGTCAGCATTTCTCCGGTAGGGGGAGCCTGCCCACTGAACACCAGTGTGATCTCTTCTACTTCCCAACCTGGGAGCCACATAGGCTTATTATTGTTTCTCTACCTTTCCTTAAGCACGTCTACCCAGGAATTGCCCACAAAACCATTTCTTCATTCTCCACATTCCCCGCTTATCTAAATTTTATTTTTCAGGTTTTATCTCAAGTTCCTTCTGCAGTTTAAGGTGAAGATCACTATCCATAGGTGCTTAGTCATCCTTAATACTATGTGACATTCTCTCAGAGTATCTCCTGTTCCTTTAGAGGAGAAGTTGTATTTTTTTACTTTACACGAAATGCATGGCCATGTGCAGAACATAACTCATTGTGAGGCCATTTAAGTGCTGTGCTTTATGTGAAATGACACCTAGAGTTGATCTTGTCGTCCTTCCTACCGTCTTATCTAAAAACCAGGTTAGCACAAAGGAATACTTTAGGCTATTGGACATTCTCCTGATATTTTCTTCAGTTTTCCAAATTATTATAGAGGGAGTTTTGTGTGAATTATGTTCCTCTGGCTCTTATATAGCCAATTTTCTTATCACTTAGTATGAGACTCTGAAAGAAATAATTAGAAGGTCAAATTTTAGGTTTAGAGAGTAGAAGAAATTGGCTAGTATCTTTTTCATTTAACTCTCAGTTATAAGGAAAGAATTGGATCAATTGCATTTCTATGAGTTTGATCTCAGTGTTACTATTAGGACAGTATCAGTGCCTGGCACCTGAAAAGGGTTCTCAGTAAATATGTCTTGAATAGGTTTATCATACCAGGGAGGATGGCTATAAAATAGTAGTAATCTTATACCAAAATTGAAATACTATCTACAATAGTATTTCCCTGCTGATTGGTTACTATCCACATTTCTGATTCCCTTCAGTATTGTGGAATCAGTGAACATGACATTTAAAAAAATATCTAACAAAAAATACATCTATATGCTTGCTTGGCAAGATGGAGTTTTTGGAAAGAACATATTTGAATAATAAAGAATAATGTAGAAATATTTACATAGTAAATATTTAAATGAAGGTGACATTTTAAATCTAAGCCCTGAGTTATTGTTTCAGAACTTCATGTAGGGACCAAGTAGAGATCCTGTTGAGAAAATCTCTACTTCTCATTCCTAATGTCTGGAGAGTGGAAGATATCTTCAGTGAGTTAGATTTCCAGCTGACTTTTTCCTGGTGGTATTTTATATGTTAGTGATGTTGATTTTTGGACTTTCTTTTCTCCTAGGACTTACTTCTCTTATCTTTAGTAGAACTTATTAACAGGATCTATAGGAAGAAAAAGGAAAGCAAAACAACAGAAATAAAAATGAAAAATGTGGTATCATTTTAAGAATTCTTTTTAGCCACATTTTTCAAATTTTCTACAATGAGTACAGATTGTTTTTATATTCAGAAAAAATTTCTCTAATAACTGGTATCTGGAAAGGAATTTAAGAATTACTTAGTTTAGTTCTTAGTGTATTTGGGGATCTTGGACCTCTTTGATGTTCTGAAGAGTGATATGGAAAAATGAACATCTGCCTACAGATGCAAAATATGGCATATGGCATATAATTTCAGCAGGATTTTAGATATCCAGGAAGTGAAGGCTCTCATTTAGGTGGCACTGAAGGGCCCAGGAGATTGGCCTCACCTCTCACAGTAGTCTGGAAGTGGAGGCAGAGATGGATCTTGGGGCTTCTATCTTTTGCCCTGAAGACTTGAGATAACTTTGGCAGCATCCTCCAGTCCTGCAGTACTTATGTCCCCTCTATGAGTTGCTAACCTGACCTGGTTCCTCTTTGACTGTATGGAAGAACCTCACCTGTATTGCTCGCCACTGCTGGTAGCTTCAAAATTCCTTTAATTGGAAATGCCTGGAGGGATGGCTTCAGTTGGTGGTAGCTCAACAAATAAGCAAATATGTGTCTCAGAGTCCTGGATTTTATATGTATTTCTTTCTCAAACACTTCCTCTCATACTTTCTGATTTTATTGTATGCAAGGATGATAGAGACTTTTGCCTCAAGAATGCTCATGTTCTCATGTTATCTAGTGGTTTCCTTTCTGTGCCCTCGATTGCAGTGATGACAGCAGGAGCGAAGGTCTCTTTCTTTGTCTGTTTCTGAGTCATTCATTGAGCTGGGCACTCTCAGAGTTCACTTGTGGCCTGCAAAGTTTGGGGCTTCAAAAACCTTCCTTTCCCTGGTTTTAGGTGGTTCTGTTCTTTTCCAGCCTTAACTCAGAAGTGAGAGGAAAACATCACCAGCAAGGGCAGCACACAACACCAGAGCCAGCTTTTGGTGTAAATGAGAGATGGCCTTACTTTGTCAGAACATCCTACAGGGCCCTGATAAATCTTGCTACAGACAGCAGATTTTACAGATAAGGTAGGAGTGTTCTCTTTGGTGCAATAAAGCCAGCAAACATAGACCTAGAAACAGCTGTGTGATCATTTTTTTGTAAGTTGTTAAGCCCTCCTCAATCTAATATCTGCAGAGAGCCCTATATCAAAACAGTGGACTGAATCTCTGCATAGTGAGTGAGCATTTCTGAGTTATTCCAAAGACCACTCCTGGGGGAGGTACTTCCACAGATGTTAAATCTGTGTTTAATCTTAGGAAACCCCTTTGAGCAGGTGGTGGTGTTCTTATTTTTACAGGCAAGAAAATGGAGGCCCATAGGGTGTTTTGTACAAAGACTCACAGTTAGCAAGAGACAAAGCTGGGTGTATTTGCTCCAAGCTCAGGTTCTTTCTCTTCTATACTAAATAGGTTGTATTGTGGAATGTTGTTTTGAAGTATTCTACTTTTTAATTTATATATGTATTTTTAAAGTATTTCTACAAACACACTATATATATGAATATATATTTATTTGTATCTCATTCATAAAATTAGAAAATACAAAAAAAAATAAACACACATATACAAACAAGCTATTCTATCCCAGCACAACTACTTGTAGATCTTGAGCTGGCCCTGATAAATATTTCCTCTCTTCTCTTTGTCACTTTGCTCAAATACTATATTTTTTCTAGTCCTCCCCTCCACAAACCTATTCCTCATGTAATTGTGATCTAAACATACATATGATTTTAAGTTTGTATTATCCATATCTTATTTGAGGCATAGTGCTTCTTTCTGTCTCATTGTTTAGTGCTCTCTGGCTTCCATTTTAATGAGATCTGCCTGATGAAAGTAGAAGTAGAAAAAGCAAAACAGTCTATGAGCAGTCTAGGCAGAGGCCATGTGGGGTTACAATGGCACCCCTAGGCTTGACTTTAATCCCAAATTCTTCTCTAAATGAAAATGGTTGGCATGTTATCACTTGGTTTGTGGCACAGGAGAACAAAATTGTGTTTTTGGCTGATCATAATCATGTGTCTACTGCTTTTATTTCCACTTTACTGGTAGCCCCAAGAAGACAGTAAGGTGATATGACTTTCAAATGCCTTCTTTCTACCCTCTTAGAAATAAACTCTAAATTTGTTGGGAGTGTACATCCACCTAGGATGGGGCCAGAGTAAAAAGGCAAAGAAGGATGTACACTGTATACACTCTGTGTGGAGCTGTCAGAGTTTGAGAATCAGAAGTGTGGGGTTGTCAATTCCCCTTGCCCTCCCAGATGGCCTGCAGCATCCTACCAGGCACTTTCTCTCTGGGGGTGGAGTAGCAGCAGCCTGGGGAAGCTTCAGTGATGGAGGATGCAGAGAAAAAAGTGAGTAAATTAGGAAGACACAGCCCAAACTTTTCTATTCAGGAGCTGACCTTTTCTTTCTGCAAAAAGTTTAGGTTGCCAGAGTTGGGCATGGTGCCACACACCTATAATCTCAATATTTGGAAGTCTGAGGCAGGAGGATCACAAGTTTGAAGCTAGCCTCAACAATTTAGTGAGACCCTGTTTCAAAATTAAAAAAATAAAATAGGGCTGGGGTTGTAGTTTAAAGATAGAATACCCCTGAGGTAAATCTGTAAATCCTCAGTAAAACACACACACACACACACACACACACACACACACACACACACACAGGTACACACGTTTAGGTTTCCATACTCTTGAGCTGCAAAGTTTCTTTCTTAATAAAATCCCATAAAAAAGCACTCTGATTCTATTCTATGTCTCCCAAGAGCCTACTTTCAGGGGCTTTTCCAATATCCTGCTGCAGGGAAGCAAGCTGTCTGTACTCCTTGCAAGAGATTTAACATTTCTAACGGGTTGCCCCTCTCTTTTTCCCTCCTGTGTTCCATGATGATAAGATTGTGTTCACTAAGAATTTGGCCTCCTGTTTGAGTGAGGACGGTGGATTCAAACGTAGTCAACATCTGCTCGGCCTTCCTGTTGCTTCCCACTTCCTGCCTTCTGCTTCTTCTTTACACCCTCCCTCCTTTGTCTGTGGACAGCTGCTTCTCTCAAGCTGTCTGCTTTCAGGAGGGACCAACGCTCTGCACTTCTGCAACTTCCGTTCTGTTGTAGAGAACGTATGTTCACTGACGTAAATGGGGTTTTGTGTCTTCATCAACTCTGCGAGGAGTAGGCTTTGTCAGAGACGCTGATTCTGAGAAGCTCTTGCCCTTGCTGCCCTGCCCCACCTCAGCTTGGAAGGAGGTGCAGCACTTCTGAAAGAGCGGCCTTTTTCTGAGGACCAGGGTGTTGGTGTTGGATCTGAGACGCAAGCAGGTGACCTGATCCTTAGCAACCTCTGTTTGCCTGAGCTGTTTGGCCGTGTAGGAGTAGGAGGAAAGGAATAGAAAAAGGAGTTGATCTGGGTGGGGTCCTATCAGCTAAGGCATTCAGACTCATTCATAGAAAATCTCAGGAGTGGACCTTGAACCAGCCTCTGAATCATTCCATTCCAGAGATATAGCTTGAGACTGAGGCTCAGTGTTACATGCTGTCTTGACTTTTGGTAAAACCAAGAGATACAATGGCTTAACCACAATTCTCCCCACTGGTGCTCCTATGGTTAAGATCTCCTGACCAGATAATCTTCCTTCTCACAATCCTTCCAAGTACAATCTCTGCTTGTCCCTGAGGAATGGGCTTCAGTTACCTGCTATTCTGTGTCCAATCCTCTTGTGGGAACTAGAGCCACCTTATCCTCTTGTTGCTATAAAAACTGCCTCACAGAGTCCCTCCTGTTCCGTTGCTCATACTGTTCCTCAGTGCAAATTCCTTGTAGCCTATGTGGCCTGCAGTGTCTTCCCCTGGACTGTGTGTATCTGTGACTAATAAGCGGTTGTGAATTTCACCTGTCCAATGCTGAGTACCATGGGTTCTTTTGTTCCCATTTCCCCAGGGTGGGGATTCCTACCTCACCAACGAGGTGAGAAGGAGGTGATCAAAGCATTCTGTATTCAAACTTCCTACCATCTTGCAGATCTCAACTGTATTTCCATTTTTCATCTACTTGCCCTCTCTCCTGTAAACTGCACAGAGCAAGAAGCATGCCTGTAATTTTTATCACTGTATCTTCAGCATCCACCCCAGTGATGCCTGACATTTGGAAGTGCTTGATAAGTATCTGTTGAATAAATGAATGAGTGGATCCCAGGGGCCCTTTCTATAAGATTTCACTAAATGTTCTCTCTTCTCAGCTGCAAAATTTTTATCACTCCATCATCTGGGCTGGAATGGGATGAGTGAGCACACAGTCTCCTTCTAATTCCTCCAAGTTCTTCCAGCCTCAGAGGAGGTGTCTTGGGCAAGCTAAAGGGGAAAATGTATCTTGAAAATATAACTCACCTTTCTGGTTTAGTACCAGCTCAGCATGACAGTGATGTACTTTTATTGATGCAAACATTGTCAAATGTTGCTCAACTTGGCAACCAATTCTACTGTGCACCTGAGACATCTCCCAGTTCACTTGCCAGGTGAACTTAAAATAAATGAGGCACACACTCTCTTCTCCAATTCTTATTCCTTCATGAAGAAAACACCTGCCCACAACTGAAAGAGGTCAGGGCCAGTGGAAGAAAGAGCCTTTATTTTAGTGATTGCATTTACTATCACTAAGCCAAAGTACCATCCTACTCTTTTGGTATTGAAGCCAAATTAAAGCTGCCACATATCTCAGTCACGAAAATAGAATCATGTTAGGGAGAATTTGACCTGCACAGAATTTGGAAAACTCTCTTAATTTCCCTTTAATTGATTTTTTTCATAAAAGCTTGATCTTGAAGAGAATCTGAGTATCTTTTAGATCATTAGATCTTACAGTTCAGGGCTTCACATCATGTGCTTTTCCACTTCTAAGACTTTGCTTTCTTTAGATATTTACCCATCTCTCTGGTCTAAGTCTTACCATTTGAAAAAATTAAACTCTAGGGGGACTTCTCTGCATTTGCTTTTTTGTTTCCTTTTCAGAAATCCTTAATTTTTTTCTTAACTTTATTATTTTTCATATGTAGCATCACCCAATGTGTTAATTTTATTCATAATTACTTTTCAAAGCTCAGAACCTCGAGAAATTCTTTTTTCTTTGAATAGTCTAATAAACAGTGCTCTGTAATGGGTTTTTCCCCAGTGTTTTCTGCTTGCTTGTTTGATAGTAGTAACCAGGTCAGTATGTCTCTGTGAGGGTGAGTGTTGTTTATAAGGAGACAAGAAAACAAAACTGGTCTCATTTTGTTGGAAGTTATTCTGAATGGATTCACAAAGCATCCTGAGCTCTGTGCGCTGAAGCAGTAGAGATACCATGAATAATTTTAATGCAGAAACAATTTGGCCAAGCAGTTTCCCAGATGTTGCTGAACTCTGCTTAAATGGATTTTTAGTGCTTGTGTAAACTATGTCTTCTGTTGCTTCCCGAGATGGTGCTTTTGGATATGTCACCAATTCTATCAATCTTTTTTTGCATGGATTGATAATCTGGATCTTATGAGCTCATTTATAAAAACAGTTGAGTTCAACAGCTGAAAGAACAATGGATTAGAATGTATAAGGGGCATGTGGTTACTATCATCTCAGACAAAAAAGAACAAAGAAATAGAGATGCAGAAAGAATAAACCAAAGCATTAGTTTGCTAAAGCATGTGTCTTGGTTTCCAATATGGCATTGGAACTTAAGGGAGTTTCCCTGCCAGTTACCCTAAGACATCTGCTTGGGAGTCCTTGGCAGGACTCTCTCTATGGGATGATTGGACCTAGACCTCATTAACAGAGGCTTTGCTGCTCCGTTGGAGTTAGGTGTAACGCAGGTAGGTGTTAGCACCAAGGTTTATATGACCAAACTCACCTCAGCAACCAGCACTAATTGGCTCCCCTGGGAAGTCCCAAGAAAAGTTGTCAATTGCAAAGACTGAGTTTTTGTTTATAATTTACAGTGATTTCTCTTCTGCTGCTCTTTCTTACTCCCATCCAGACTGCCTCTCCTTCTTGCAAAAAATAAATGGTTGTTCCCAAAGCATAGATAATCAGAAAGGCAAGGCACATCTTACATAGATTCCAATGATATTTTTTCCACTTTCCATTCTCCCCAGCCCTTTCCCCCTTCCCACAGTGAGTGCGAAACTGTATCCTGCATGCCAGAGGATCCTCTGTAAGGTTTAGTTGACAAAAGTAGAAAGTAGTGTTGAAAAGTAAATGTATATTGTCAATGCATTACAGAAAGTGATTTCAGATTTCTATAATGTGGCTCTAATTCTACTCTGCTAAAAACTAGAGATAATTTTAGTCCCATTGCATACTTTCCTTAAATAATTTTATTCTAATGTTAAATCACAAGATGAGTTATATGTTTGCACAATATTGGGTGTAAAATAAAGAGTGGTTTTCTGTGGTCCCAGAATCTTGTGTTAAGACAATAATAATAATAATAACTTCCATCGGATAAGTACTTGCCTGTGAAGAACTATCATGGTTCCTTCTTTACAGGGAGAAACAGAGGTTCAGAGGTAACTTGTTCAAGGTTCCAGAGCAAGTGTCAATGTAAGGATTTAATCTTGGATTTGTCTGATTCCAAAACAAGTGTGCTTAACTGCTATGTGGTGTTGCCCTTTTGTTTTATTTTGCCCAATGTACAAAAATAGTTTGAATTAGTTCTCTGACCAAGCATTCTTTCTAGTGTTTGAGGGTCTGGAACAAATAAGGTGTAGTTGGTTAACCATACTACAGTTTTGTTATTTCATGTAGTATGTTTCAGGGCTGGAATTAAATATGTTGTTATTAAGTCCAGGTGATAATAAGTTTTGTGGGTAGTGACAGTGGATTAGATAGACTCGAACTTAGCTTTTAACTTTCTCCTCTTCTTTCCTGCACTGAGGTAGGAGATGGGGGAGGAGACTAGAGGGAGGAGTTCTCTTTGTTAGAATTATGCAGCCTGAGCTGTGGTCTGTCAGTCACCTGGTTATAGAATATGCTTAGTGCCAGGATAATACAGGTCAGTGTGAATTGTAGAATCCAGTGTTGAGGGGGTGGGGGTGGAATTCAAGGGAATAACAAAGTATAAAAATATTGTTTTTTTTTTTATCTGTTTCATACACACCTGGGGCTCAGGAAATTGGCAATTTCTTCCTTCTGATTATACTTAATTTAAGAAGCTTTTGTTTTGAGTAGTACTTTATAGGAGGATTTAAGCCTGATCAATGCAAATTGATTTTTAAAAAATCATTATAGTCTTTAAACCTGAGGCATTATCCTTAGGTTGTAAGTGCTAAACTCAGCCTAGCTTTTTGTTTCATGATGAGCAAAGTTAATGTAGAGACCATAAGTGCTAATTAACTCAGATAAGCCAAAAGCATGCATCTTCTTATTTTAAATGAGAGGAATTTTGGAGTGGTCATTGTTTTTGTGTTGTTTTAAAGTTAAATGGAATAGAAAAGTAGTCAGTTTAGTTACATGTTAAAACTCCTGGAAAGTCTTCTCAGAGTTATTTCCTTTTAGTAGCAGATTATAAAAAGATAAATGGGGAGAACATAAATGGGAGAATCAGTTTGAATCTTTGTGGAGTCTGATTTGGAGTAGAAATCGATTCTGAAAATCTAAGTTTGGAGAATTAACTAGTTAAATTCCTATCAAATGCGGCATGGTCAGTTGTTGCCACCCCAGCATTCAAGGTTGTTTCTATTTGATCAAGAAACAGGACACAGAAACAAATGCATAATCTAAATCATATTTCAGCCATAACATATACCTTCTATTGTATCTTGTGTTTAAAACTAAATCTCTGTAGTAAGAAATTCAATAAAACAATTTGTTTTCAGTTTTTTTTCATTTTCATGTCTCCCCATAGCGTGGATAGAGATTCCAATAAACAATAAAACAATGAAAGTCAGAGGCAGAGTCTCTGAGTGGTGGGCAGATAGGACAGTCAGCCTCTGACGCACAGGCTCTCTGGGAGGGTTGGCAATGACTTTGAGATTTTATCCAGTCCATCTCTTTCCCTTTAGGGAGGGGCTGTTCTCACACCTTTCCCAGTAGATGACAATCTGTCCTGTATTTTAATGAAACTTCCATGTAGAGGACACCAGCTCCCAGAGGAACTCATTGTGAAGTTAGGTGGTTTTCAGAGAACGATCTGTTGTTTTTTTTTCTTGTTTATCTTCTCCACAGGGAGGAACAACTTTATATAAACAGGGTTGCATCCATGAAAGTCATTTTATATGGTAGAGAGATTGACAGATATTTAGATAACACAACTACCCTGGGGAGCAACGAGTCCAATCTCTTTATTGTAGCCAGTTGAAGTCTCCTTTCCTCTAGATTGAGATTACAGACTCTCCCATTTTAAATCCATGCTATATTATTGATTTGAGTTGCCATTAGACCTTCCGATCTTTTGCCAACTCTATGTATCGCTAGTGTTTCCTCTCTGCTAAAATCATGCTGGTCTGTCAAAATGTGTGATTTTTTTAAAAACAAAAAGTGATTATTGGTATCTGTGAGTGATTAGATACTGGAATGACTCAGAGACCTGGGCATAACTTTGGGGGGGGGTAATTTAGTAAGGGTCTCTGAGCCTCATTTTATCACCATCAGAAGTATGGCCAGATTATAGCCGTTTTCCCAAGGAATTTACCATGAGGCATTCATATTATAATGAAAAATGTTTCCCTTTTTAAAATATGTGATGATGAGGGTCAAAGAGTAAGTAAACTTAAGCAGATATCTTACTAAAGGACTTGATTCCTTTGTGGTTTGGATAAAAGAAAGGAAAACATAAATCTTCAAACCTTTAAGAAAGGTTTGCTAAAGATATCTATGTATAGTTTCTTTTTTTCTCTTTTAAATGCTACTTTAATGCCACTTTCTCTGACCAGGCTTATCTGCAAAGCAGAAGTAGTGATGGTTTCCTTGGTGCCTATCCTAGAGAAGTAGTAACACTCAGGGCTCCTGACTAGAGGTTAATTTGTGCATTCTTCATTAATGAAGAGTGGATTTTTGAAATGGGTGAAATTTGTATTCAAGGTGGTATCTCTGATCAGGAACTTAAGAGAGTTTCCCAAGGTTATAAAGATGATATAAGAATAAAAATACTTGTAGATTACTTGTAGGCTAGAGAAGGGCAGAGTATACTTTGCAGGGAGCTCTGACTCTCTCTTTCCTGGGTCTGGATAAAGTTTTCTATTGTCTTGGGTCCAGATTCTGTCTGAGAATATAGAATTATTGCTTAGGAGAGTTCACCAAATTATAATAGGAAAGGGGCACAGCCACAAAATTTACTTCAGCTTTCACCTTCTACAGTGCCACTCTGTACTTGTGAATTCAATTCATTAAATTTATGATGAGTTTATTTTTCTACTTTGCTATTCCATTATCCTGTTGTCTTTCTTTTATGCTTCTAGATAGCATGAAATATGTCTCATGCAATTCTCTCTCCTTTGGTAGCTAGTATTTTGTGATCATAGGAGGAACTCAATAAATATTTGCTGAAAATATACAAGATAAACATAGTGGCTCAGATGTTTTTCTAATTTAGCATCTGAAGATAGAGATAGCAACTATGCTGGGCTTACATTTGGCAAAACTTAAGTTTTAAAAGTAAAGACATTAGGAAACAAAAACTATCATTTCACTACTAAAGAATAGCCACCATTAAGACTTTAGATTATTTTCTCCTGGTCATATTTTATAACAGGGGGATTTTTTATGTATAGTGATAATCATAGTGTATATACAATTTTGAGTCCTGATTTTTTTTCATTTGACATTATATAAAATGTTTATAATAATCATACATACTCTTCTGGATGTAGGAAATATTTTTATAGTACAATTTCTAAAATCAAAGAAGACCTTAGCAATATAGTTTTCATAACAAAATTATTTTATTTTCTTCTTTTTTCTCTTTTGTAGTACTAGGGATTTAATCCAGAATTTCACACATACTACGTAAGCAATCTACCATTGAGCTACATCCACAACCCATTTTTATTTTCTACTTTGAGACAGGGTCTCACTATATTCCTGAGGCTGGCCTCAAACTTGTGGTCTTCCTGCTTCAGCCTCCCAAGTAACTGGGTGTACAGATATGCACCATGTACCTGGCTCACAAGCTGAATGTTTAATTGTAACTTTATGGTTTCCTTAAGCATTTGTTTTTTTATCATGTTTCTTATTAGGCCCCTCCCCCATTTTATTTTTATTTATTCATTTATCTTGATATAAAAAGCCTGAAATAAACACTTTTGAATGTTTTTTTTGTTTTTCTTTTTGAATATTTTCAAAGCATCAATGCTTGTCATTAAACTGCTTTTCAGAAGTTTATGCCAATATTTGCTATTTCTAATGATGCATAAACATTCCAAATTCATTGAAAATTCAGTAATGAATGTAGAAAACTTTTAAAAACTATTGACTTATTTGAATGGAAAATGTTCCTCCATTTTGTTGATTTTTTTAGGGTGTTTTGGGGTCTTATTACAGAGGTGAACTCTGTGCTCATATATCTGTGTGAGTTGCCCCTCTATGTCTTCCCATTTATTTTTCTTACTGAATTAGATGAATGCTTCATTGCATAGTGTGCTGCTTCCTGCAGGTATAGCCACAGCCACTGCCTTAGCTGATGCCTGAGGCAGTGTAGGAAGCCAGGGGAAGCCACCGGCAGCAGGCAGCCTGAGCAGGCCCTTGTGTTGTAATCCAGCAAACAGGAGGGAGCTGAGTTACTAAATAATACCCTCTTTCTGTTCAGTATTACAAAAGTCAGGCTTGGCTAGTGAGGTGTGTGTGACAGTCTTCATTCTTCCCTTTGTCTCAACTATTCTTAGATAGGTGCAGAAATTACTGCTAAGTTGGGACTGTGGGCAGAGTCGGTTTGTGCTGCTCTCTGAGATACACAAAGTGTTGCAACTACTCAATATGGTTTGCTCTTCACTTGAGTAAATTGCCAACAGCTTGTGTGTGACTCCTTGAGAATAATGAGAACCTAGTTTTAGGAGCGGGGACAGATTGTGTCTGTACTCGGCAGCTCACATCCCACTGCAGCTGGGATTGCTGGAGACACTCCACGGAGCAGTAGGGCCCACACTGGCAGAGAAATGTCCATTATGTCTGAGGAGCTGCAGAGTCTGTAAGCATTGGCAGTGACTCCTCCTCCAACATGACTTCCCTCCCCAACCCTCAGGATGTGACAGAAGCTAATATACCATCTCTCCAGTCTCCTTCATTCCCTTGTCATTTCATCGGGGAACTAAATGCTAAATGCCTTCAGATACACCAGAAGTGAAAGGAGCCTTTTACAACAAGACAGAAATTTAAAAATAGACATAAAAGCATACAGATATTATTTAATACTGTTTTTTTTTTAATCTTGTGTTAAATATTCAGTGGCGCTAGTGCCATGAAAACAGTCCTATAGCAAAAGCAACAGTGGAAAGAGACAGCTTTTTACCTTAATAGCAAAGGTTTTCCTGCAGGGAAAAGCAACAGCTTTTTCATCTTAATAGCAAAGGTATAGGGTCAGAATAATTAAAAACAGGTGGAAATGACTTGTGGCTACAGGAGTTTTTATCGTATTTTATTATTTTCTTAAGAGTCTACGCCGGGCGTGGTGGCGCACGCTTGTAATCCCAGCATTTGGGAGGCTGAGACCGGAGGATCCGGGTTCGCGGCCAGCCTCAGCTACCTAGTGAGGCACTCCACAACTTAGTGAGACTTGGTTTCAAAATAAAGAATAAAAAATAGGGCTGGGGGTATAGCTTGGATGTAGAATGCCCCTGAGTTCAATCCCCAGTACCGCAAAAAAAAAAAAAAAAAGAGTCTACAATGCCCCTTATTACATATAGAATTAAATTCAGATTCTCCCTGGCCGTCATTCCACACAAATTTCATTTTGCTTTTTAAAATGGATATCATTGACATCCAAAAACTGATTCTATTTAAGGTATGTCACTTGATGTTTTGCTATACGTGTGCATTGTGGCATGATCACCACATTTCAATTAATTAAAACTCCTGCCTCCTCTTCATAATTGCAATTTGTGTATGTGTGTGAGTATGTCACTGTATTTGAATTTCAGATTCTACAATATTGTTAAATAATTTTGTTCATGTGCTGTTTGTTTTGCATTACTGAGGATTGAACTTAGGGCTGCTGTACACCCGCAGCCCTGTTTTTTGTTGTTGTTTTGAGATGGGTGTCACTATGTTGCCCAGGCTGGTCTCAAACTTTTGGGCTCAAAAGATCTTCCTGTCTCAGCCTCTCAAGTGCTGGATTTAAAGATATATGCCACCACATCTGACTTTTCAAATAGCTCTTTAATAAACTTTCTTGATTCTATCCCAGTTTGTTTGCACATACATTCTCCCCAAGAAGCAAACCCACTCTGGTGTGGGCTTTATTTCTTCAGACATCTGCCTGCTCAGTTTCCTTCTTCAATTCTGTCTCCTTCACACTATGTCAGCTCACATATGCAAAATATGTTGTTGTAGAAATCCTTTTGGTAGCTTGGCATGGTGGTGCACACCTGTAATCCCAGTAGTTGGAAGGCTAAGACAGAGGGTAGCATGCAATTTAGCGTGATCCTATTTCAAAATAAAAAAAAAAAGGTCTAGGGGTATGAATCAGCGGTAGAATACCCCTGGGTTTTATCTCCAGTACCACAAAAAGAAAGAAAGGAAAAACCCCTCTTGGTGATGTTTGTGTATTATTACTTCTTTCAGAGAATTCATTTTGTAAATCCTTCTTTGTGCAAAGCTCTTCATACACTTATGTATCCAATAACGTTTGACACTTTTTTAAATTATAAAATATTCATGAGATTCCAATGGTGAGGACATATCCATGTAGTTGAGGGATACATGAGTTTATGGTTATTGGTTTCACATCCTAAATAAAATCACAAATTAAGATCCAGGTATGGTAGCACACATTTATAATTCCAGTACTTGGGAGGCTGAGACAGGAAGATTGCAGGTTTGCAGCCGACTCCAACAACTACAACAAAGACAAAAACAAAACAACAATACCAAAAAAAATTAAGTATAAAATATATTCTGATTGTTTTGTCTTAATATTTTTTAAATTAATTAATTATTGTACATACTATTATTGGTACATTCTGGTCTCACATCATAATGTAGTTCAGAGTGATAGGGGCATACATGCACACAGCATTTGGCAAGCTTCCCCCGGCTCCCTCCCCTTTTCCATACATGATAATCTTTAAGTGGTTTAAAAAAAGTTAAAAAAAAATTCTTTTGTGGTACTGGGAATTGAACCCAGGGGCATTCTACCTCTGAGTTACACACCCCCAGCCCTATTTTATTCCTTATTTTGAAACAGGGTCTCACTAAGTTGCAGAGGGCCTCACAAGTTGCTGAGATTGGTCACAAACCTGCCATCCTCCTGTCTCAGCCTCCCAAGTATTGGGATTATAAGCGTGTACCACCATGCCCAGCTAAAAAATTTTTTAAAAGTATTTAAAAATTTCTGATGAGGCCATGCTTAAAAAAATTATAAAATATGGGCTAGCTGTTGGTATTTCAAATAATATTCTTGGGATGTGGCAATTATGCGATTTAAGAATGCTACAAGTAGACTGAGCTCTGGTAACAGTTTGAAGCAGAGAGGACTTCTTTGGGAATGACATGGGAGAGACATGGAGTCTGGAGATTCTCACTTTCTGGAGATTCTCTACAAGTTAGGCTTGGAAAAGATACACCGAGGATAGGTCCTGGATTTTACCCACTGAAATTAAATTCTAAGATTCCAAATGTAATACTAAAATTGTGACTTATTTCTTTAATGATGTTTGTGTCCAGAGAGATAAAGAAGTTGTCATACATCAGGATTATAATTGAAAACGACAATATCAAGTTGGAGAAATGTAAAAAGAGGCACAGAAGGAATGTTTAAGGGTCACTTGCTGAGCTTATGTTGGAAGATAATTTTTGGACTCAGGAATGAATCATGGCTTGAGTCAAGCTTACTCTTGAGTAGCTGCTGCTGTTGATAATGTTGAAGTGGAAAAATTAATTGTGAACTGCATTTATTTACTCTTTACAACAAGATCCCATGGTCTAATTACAAATGAGGAAACTTGAGGCTCATCAAGAAGATGTGAAATGACCAGGTCATGTAATTACCAGGTCACAGAATGTGGATTTGAACTCATTTCTTATTGAGTCTAAAGTCCTGTATCTTGAGATATTGTTAAGTTTTCAAGAAATGGAAAATGAGTCAAGGTTAGTTATCATGACATATAAAGGAGAGATTAGTTGTGATTCTGAGAGGTTCCAATGAGTTAGTGTTGGTAAAGTTGAAATCTATGTTATTTCTAATCTCACTTGATATGGTTGAACAGTGATATTCATCCTAATTATTTGACATAAAGAGCTAGTCATTAAACTCACAGAAGGGAGAAAGTGCAAATATGACATCTCTGAATGAAGGAAACAAAGTATAAACTGAGGCAGCAGTCCTCCTCTCTAGGAAGTGCTACACTCATACTACTATTTTCCAATATATTTTCTATGAGAGGGATAGTGTTTGTTTAATAAACACTCTCACGATATATTAGTAGCTGTACTAATTGATCACTTATCATATTCTAGGGACTATATTTTGTGTGTATGTTTCCTCATTTAATCTTTACAATGACCATATAATGTAAATACCTTTGATATTCTCAACTAACAGATAAAGAAACAAATATAAATAACTTAAAGTTATTAAATAACTTTTCCAATAACATACATTTTCTTACTGACTGAATCAGATTATGGTCATCCCTGGTGCCCATGAGGCATTGGTTGTAGGATGCCTGTGGATTATAAAGTCTATGAATACTCAAGTGCCTTACATATAATGATATAGTTACTTATATATAACTTGTGACATTCTTATATATACTTTGAATCATCTCTAGGTTACTAATAATACCTAATACAATGTAACTGTTATGTAAATAGCTGTCATGTACTGTATTGTTCAGGGAACAATAACAAGCCCACATATATTCAGTACAGACAGGATTTCTTTTTGAATGTTTTGATCCATAGTTGGTTGAATTTGTAGGTGCAAAACCCAAGGATAAGCAGGGATAACTGCATATTTAACAACTACTCCGTGCTTCTTGCACATGTAGCATTATATTTGATTTTACATGTGTTTGCACAGGTTTACCTAGATGATTTTGAAGACTCAAATTATGGCTTCAAGATTATATTGAGGGACACCACAGAAACTCTATCTCTGTGGTGATTAGTTACTTTTTTCTTTTTTTTTAATTTTTGCTTTAGTGGATGGCACATTGGATTGGCTTCAGGACAAGTGAATTTCAGCAGTAGAGATGCTCTTTGAACCTCTTCCTTCATCTATAGAGTGGAATGAATTGCATCTCACCTGATTGAAGTTAGGGACTAGAACAGAGAGCATCTTTGACTAAGTATCCACAGAATAATACATTTCTAGTTGTGATCTCTGGGGGACAGAGATGCTGGCATATGTGTGAATGAACTTGACTTGGGCGTCTTAAGTGGTATCATAAAGGGATGATGGAAAAAATCTTCCTTTTCCTTTTAGACTCGTGTTAACTTTTCTGATGAACTGTGGCCTCTGCGCCATCAAGGAATCTTCCTGTAGCAATGTCTCTACTATGAAAGACATCAGTGTCTTCACTTTGAAAGGATGCATTCTCTTTTGCTTATCATCCCTAACTAAAAATGATTTAGAAGAATGTAGAAAGAAAAGATATATATTCTCTTCTAAGAATCAAGGTTGACTGATGATTCTTTTCAGAAACAAGAAGCATTCTTAAGATATAATATGTTGATGGTTTTCTTGGATTAGCAGCTTATCATATTACATAGTTCCATGAGTAATTTATCACTGTAGCAGGTTCTCTTTACTTTGTTCCATTATTATAGGTTTTTGGGGACATAAAGTTTCTGAAATATTGACTATCCCATTTTGAATGGTTATTTTGGAAGCCATTAAGACATTTATCTCCTTTTGATTTAATACCCTTTACCTCAGTCCTAATTCTAGGCATGTCAGCTATCTGGTATTATCTGAGAATCTGTAAAGATAGTGAATTATATTAATTAAGATGGCTGTGCTTTTCCTCTTCACAATTTATTCTTTTGCTAGAATGGTAATAATAGTGTTTTCAATGCAGATATCACCTGGGAATTTTTCCCCATTCTTATAGTTCTTTACTATAAAATTGAGATAGCCTCTCAAATCTAAAATGCCTTCTAATTTATCAAAAAGGGACAACCTAATGTTCCAAAGCAGACTCAACCCTTTTAACACACACCCATTTTAGGGCCAGCCAAGGGGAATGGCTTGTTCTGCAGGAAAACATTTCTCGGCTCATTGTTGTTTTAAATGCTTCCAGGAGACTACAGAATAAGAGAAGACGTGGCAACAACCCTCAGCATGCCTGGAGGATGGTTTGTTCTTTCATATTTGTGGAATCCTGTGTCAAGAGAGAAAAAAACATCTAAAAATAAAATGCATTTACTCAGAACCTCTGGGGCAAGGTGCAAAGAGCCTGTTTCGTCAGAGCCAGGATTAAAAATTAATTGGTTGAAATCTGCAGAGCAACAGCCATCAGCAGTACTGTGGGCTCTTGCTGGTTAACTTGTGCCATCTGATTAGTTTCAATAAATTGGCTTTGAGAGCTAATGTTCTTGGGTCTTTTTCGTTGCTGTCCGTAACTCGTAGTGACCCATTTGTTGGTGAGTTGCTTCTTCACAGTCCAGTGACTACTGGCCTTTTAAAGTATTGGCTTAATCCGCCTTTGTGTACAGTCACCAACATAGGGTCAGCTGAACACTCTAGTCAAGTTCCAGGTGGCAGGAATAAAAAACTCACTAAAGTATTATTCTATTATTCCTATAGCTCCCCCCCCCCCAAAAAAAAATACAGCCTGGAACAGACAATAGAGTCTGGGTATGGTATTAGCACTATTTTTTTTTAAACTTATCAATAGAGGAAGAAAAGGAGGAAAGAAGTCAAAGGGAGTTTACAGAATATTATTTTTTTCTAGTTTGTTACTGCTCTCTTGGATTTTGATCCAATTTGCCAATTCTTTCATAGGAGTAAAATCTTAAAGCTAAAAGACGTAAAGCTATAGCATTCTTTATTTCTACATGTCTCATTACCAGTCCATACCTCTGCTACTACCATATTTTCAAGCATCTTTAAACTGTCCCCAGAGTCTTATGACCCTGGTTTATCATGTATTTGAAAGGCTCTCCTCTTTTAATAGGACTTCAAAAGTTGAGGCATCTTTAGAACAAACATAACTAAATGAGCAGGAGCAAGTCTGTAGCTCATGTCTGACCCAAAAAAAGCAAAAGAGCACACTGTGCAATTGCAAGTGTTGATTGTACAAATTGTAGAGGGATTTTCTTTAAAAGAAAATATTTTGTTTGTAGGTGAGAAATGAATATTTCTTTGTTAAAAAGGCATGCTACTGTTATATTCTCCACCCATCTCCCATAGAGTTTTAGCTTTGATAATACTCTGCTGCAGTTTGCATCCCTCAAGAGTTCAGCATGATTAAAGACTTGGTCCCCAGGGTGGTACATTTGAGTGGGGGTGGGATCTCTGGGGAGTGGGATAGAGCAGAAGGCCCTTAGTTTATTGTGGGTGGCAGGTGGTTGGAGTTTTGAACGTAACCCCTTGGTAGTTCTTGTATGACCCCCTTGAGTTGGCACAGGAGAATTGTTATAAAATGATCAAGTCTGTCTCCGCCTGTCTTCTTTCTCTTGCTCCTGTTTGAGATGTGAATTCTTACTCCTCCATGAATTATCACAATGATGTTTTGCCATCCAATGTCCTCACCACAGGTTAAATAAATGGGTCTGCCCAGTCTTGGACTTTGAACTTCTTACACTGTGATCTGAGCAAACTTCTTTTTCTTCATAAGTAGCCTGTGTCAGATATTTTGCTATAGTGATACAAACATGACTAATATATTATACTATTTAAACATATGAAAGTAATCAATTTAGGCAATTAAGAAGGCCTAGGGATACAAGGACACTTCTGTGTACATCCATGCTTCTTTGAGCCAAGGCAGACCCGGGCCATTCCCTGGTTGGTGACACCTCCTTGCTGCCTCTACAGATACATATCCTCACTGATTAGGGACTGAGATGCACAAATGGAGTACGCTTTTACATGCAATGGACATCCACATTAAATTTTTCTCCTTAATATTGTTGTTGTTATATTACTTGCTTAGTATTTGGACTAAGTGAATGATAATTTATAAGTGAAAAATATCCATGCTGCAGAGAACTCTTTTAATATCAACTCCAGTTTTCAGTAGGAAAAAAAAATGTGTCTGATGGTAACCTCAGTGTCTACAGAAAAGATATGCTTTTCAGCTATTGAGGTCAGAGTGTAGTAGAAGCACTGGGAGAAACCTTGACATTTTAGCAGAAGAGAATTTTCAACAACAAAATTTAAGGAACAGTCAGTGGACTTTTTGGCAGTTATTTTAAATTTCCTTTATCCTATCTGGTATTATATAAATACTTTTAATAGCACACTGAATTAGGGCCATTATTTCTAGCTTTAGTAGTTTTAACATTATTTCAAATCTAGCTTAATATTCTGGAATATTAAGAATGTGGTTCTGTTTTATTTTTAAGTAGAACAGAGACAAGGCCGATGAATACATTTTTTCTCACCCTTGTATGAGGCAAATGAAATTATTTTTTCAGAAAAAGGTATACCTGCTTATATCTTTGTAAAATGCCTTTTCAGAAAATGGGTTTTGAATATTCATTTAAATCCTATTTCTTGTGACCTTATGTAGGCTCTGTGCTGTTAAATCTAAAGTATGTTAGTTGCTATATCTGAGCAGTAATTTTAGTGACATTTTAATGTTATACCTTCTCCTTAGCCAGTTTGCATATTGCATACAGACTAAACTTCAAGATTTTTAAAAAGATAAGATATATTACTTAGTGATTTTTACATGACATCTGGTCCTTTTGGACCAATTTTATGTAATTCATAAACATCTTCATGTTTTATTCTTGTATGACCCATGAGACCTAGAGACGGAAAAGGCAATCTCAGTCATGCCATCATGACTTGGTGTTGACCTTGCTGTGCTAGTTACTTATTATTTTGACCAAATGCTGAATGACATACAACTAGCCTTGTCTGGGTATAAGAGTGAAACAGGGCCCAAAAGTTGCAGAAGTTGCATTCATATGCCATGAAGCTGTGGTCAGCTTCTCCCTAGAGGATAGTAACCCCTTACACAACTTCCTCTCTGGGGAGTTGCGGAGTGTAGAAACTTCAGAGGAAGGGGCTTAGCTGTAGGGATAAGTTTAAGAGCCACCTTGCATAGCAGAGGGCCATGAATGTCCATTTCCTGTTGTGACTCAGGCTCAGCCACCCGTCAGTTGCAGTCTTTGGGAAGATCAGAAAGAGGTACAGCTGTGGCTATTGGATCCACATGTTCATTCTCTGGGGCGGCATTCCTTGCATGGCGAACACCAGCTGCTCCTTGATCAGGTAAATACTGACATTGTCTTAGGGTGATTAGGAAAAAAAAAAAATGTCTAGATCTTCTTAAGTGGCAATGCACATATGTCAGAAAATGGGACATGCAAATAGAGATTTAGGAGAACTTAAGAAGATCTAGACATTTCCTTTTGGAATCAGAAACAGGCAGGCAATGTGATTAGGTACCAGGATCAACCAAGGTCAACAAATGGGAGTTTGAAAATCTACTCATTAGGTAAGAGTGGTGAGATAAATGTGCTTTAAAAAAAGAAAGATTAGAAAGGTCATGGAAGAATTGTAAAGGTCCAGTCTCGGCTCACTATTTCCTTTCCTATCATTTGAGTTGACATTACTGTGATTTCACCACTGGGCCAATTCAGCACTCAAACTCAGCTCCTATGTCTAGCCTGTCCCATGCAGTTTGGTTTTCACCCATTGAAAACACAAGACATGTTTCACCATTCCTTGCCTAAACATGCCTAGGAACTGCAGTCGCCCTAGGAATGAGATTGGACGTTCTTACCATGGCCAGTGCTTTCTTCCTCGGCCCAGCTCTGCCCCTCCTTCTTTATCTTGCTCTGCTCTTATTCTCACTCACTCTGCCTTCCTAGCTGTTCCTTGAATAGGATATGCACATTTCCTCCTCAGAGCCTTTCGGTCTGCATTTCCCCTGATCAGAATGTCTTTCTTCCAGATGTCCACATTACCTACTTCCTCACTTCACTCCTGCCTCTGTTGAAATGGCACTTGAGAAGAGAGACTTCCATGGCCATGCTGTCTAAAATAGCACGCTCACACATGCCCCATCACTTTCTTTCCACTTGCCCTGCCTTCTTCTTTCTCGTAGCACTTAATACCACCTGTCACATTCTATTAAGGCGAATCACAGGAAATTGCCTGTTGGTGGGTCAGGAACAGCTGAATATTAGCCATAACATATGGCTCAACCTCAAATGTTTTTATTAATTTGTGTATTATTTTCATTCCTCCCCTTACATAAGTATTAATGCTTGGTGAGTCCAGATGTTAGTTTTGTTTTTTTGGCAACACCTCCAGTAGATGAAGCATAGTGAGCATTTAGAAAAGTGTGTTAAATGAATGGAAATGAAGAAAGCCAGGGGAATTTGTCAACAGTAAGCAGAGGAATGTTATCTGGGAAATAATGTGTATGTGTTTGTGTGTGTAATTTGATAGAGATTGCAGAAAAAAATGATTGGGAGGGCTTCTGAGGGAGTCCAGAAAATTGAAGGATTTATTTGTATACATTTGAAGTATAGTATAAAGGTTCTAATTTGTGCTCTGGACTATCTATGGACTTTAATTATATTATTCTGTACGTTTTTATGAAACTGAAACTGAGAGATAATACAAGTTTAAGATAATATAATTCTGAATGTAAAAAGTTTCACTAGTGCTAAGTTACAGGATTCAGCTTGTTCATTGTGATATAAGTTGATTTTGATTAGGGAAAAGAAATTACTGTGTGCACTTCTGAAAACATGGTTAATAATCTTAATTCCATCCCTACTATAAACACTTAGAAATGCTAGGTAAAATAATATAAGTAACCCCTTTCATGCATATCTGATCCTGAAAGGAAATAAAGCCATCATCATGGGTCAGAAATGAAAATGGAACTGAAAATCTCAGGGATAAACATTTGAATTGATACTGTGGCTGCCCCAGGAGGATGTCATTAATCTTGCTAAGCAGAGCTTGGTTTTAACAACCATGTGGATATATGAAATGAGAAATTGAGATCATGAATTGGAACAGGGATCTTTAGTACAAAATTGTGACCTTTGAATAAAAGAGACTAGGGAAAAAAAAAAACAAAAACAAAAACAAAAAACTATCATCAGAACAGAAGAGATAAGGAAACTGTGTCCTAGAAAATAATGTCTCCTCTAAGACATGTAACTGTGGATTTAACCTCTTTGGGTTGGGAGAATCACAATTTGAGATCCCAGCTCACTAGTACCCCTGAAGCACCTGGCAGAAGTATTTGTGACCTTTTTTTAGATGACTACCATTAAACCAAGCTTTATAAGATTCTACACATAAATACTTTTGAGATAGGCATGATGGTGCATGCTTTAATCCAAGTACTTGGGAGTCTGAAACAGGAGGATTGCAGGTTTGAGACCAGCCTTGGCAATTTAGCAAGACTCTCCACATCTTAGAGAAACCCTTTTTCAAACCAAACCAATAAAACAAAACAGGACTAGAGGTGGAGGTATATCTCAGAGGTAGAGTGTCCTTGGGTTCCATTTCTAGTATATATAAAAAAAAAGACTTTTGAAATATTGGCTCACAATCTCACATTATAAAGCTTAAGAAAAAAATTTCTCAGAAGAGCAAACACAACAAAGAACAGGGTCAGAATTTTGAGATCTTCAAAAGGTGGAAGTATCACACTGAGACTATATAAAATAAAAATACTGAGATGGAAAAAATGACTTATAAATGTAAGAAAAGTTAAGATTTACAAAAACATGAATAGAAATTCTGAAAGTGAATAAATATAATAATTGACAGTTAAAAATTTATCATATATTTAGTATATGAATATAATAAACATGCGATAGCAATTAGAAAATATTTAAAACTGAATTTTAATTAAGATATGCCTGAAGAGAGAATAGTGTAATGGAAGATAATTTGATGAAACCAACCAGAAAGTACTGAAGTATAAAAAAAAAAAGAAAATGTGAAAGAATGAGAGGATTTAATAAATATTTAGTAGGCATTCTTGAAGGCAATATTTGACTATAGTATAATTAAATTAATAATTTAGTAAAAACAATAAAAATATCAAATTGATTTGAAAATTAATAAATATACTTGCAAACAACTGAATCAAATAAGGAAAATAATATAAGTTTTAAAATATTCAAAACAATGTTATGTTAATTAAGACAATATTTAGCAAAACTTATATGAAACAACAAAAGTGATAGTAAGAAAGTTAAAGCCTTACATCAGAAAAGAAAAATGAAATAAAAATAAACTAAGCATCCACTCAAGAATTTATAAAGCAGGCAGAGCAAACAGAAAGTGCAATAATGGTAGAATGTATATGTTTATAAAATAGAAAGCAAGATCAAAGCTGGTTCTCTGAAAAGGCTGATAAATAGAGCAACAGCAGATTTGAGCAAGAAAAAAATAATCTGTTAAAAAAAAAGACTGGAAGCATTGTAGCTACTGGTAATTAATTAGAAATAACATTTTTACCTCTGGGACAAGAGAATAATGACCCCTAACTCTTTATATCTAACTAACCTAAAGTGCTGTAAATAGAAACTAAAAGATAGAAATAAATAAAAAGAAGGAAAAATGTCATTAATTAAAAATAATAAAGATGCCTTACAGAAAAAATATAAAAAAAGTTCAGTAAAATCAATCGATATAAAATAAACCACCCTGTATATACAGCAATCAAAATTAGGAAGATCAGTTTAAAAGCAGATATTATAGATACTATCAACAAAAATTGGAAGCATATAGAAGTAAATCTAACAAAAAAATGTTAGATAACTTTTCAGAAAATGTTACAAAAATTTTACATAGACTCAGATTAAATAAATAGTTACATGACTTTGATCAAGGTCACTTTCCTCTCTGAGCTGGACTCCGACAGCTCTTGGCCATATAAATGTCAGAGAGCATGTGAGCACTGCTCATCAGTGAGTTTGGAATAAGTGATGAGGAGAGGAATTCAGGCTGTCATTCTGGTTTATGGTCTAAAGAAGAGAGACTGTTCACATCCCCAAGTGGAGGCTGCATAACTCGTTAGAGGTTCATGGGATAAGGGAACCCTGGATTTAAAGTACTTTAAAAGGTTTCATTATACCTGTAACTAATCATAGTAATGTAGAAGATATCACTATGTCATCTTATAAAGCCTCAAACATTTATGGGTTTCATAGTGGGATTAATATATAATGCTTCTTCAGATATGATTTATAACTTACAAACAAGTCTGAAATATAAATCAGAAAAATATAATATATGAAAGTCCTAGGGGTTTAGTCAGCAGAATTCTAAATGAGTTAAACCCTTTAAGGAGCACTTATATTCTTATAAGTAAACACATTGTAAATTAATCATGAGAAAACATTTATTATAAACATTTTAATTACCAATTTAACTATTACATTTTAAGTGGAAAAAGGATTTCTACTTACTTTTATGTCTCTGATTTTAAAACAATATTCTAGGGCACAGTTTTTATTTCCTGGCTTCATCTTGCCTAAAGGGCTATTTGAAGAGGGTCAGAGTAAGAAATTAGCAAAAGGAAATATTTCCTCATTTCCTCTTACTTCTTTTGGCAAGTAACAAGATTTTTGTGATCATAAATTTTGCAGTTGGTAAAATAATAAGGGATTAAATAGTTCACATATGATATGGTATTATCTTTATTTTTCTAAAAAAAAATCAAAGTGATTCTCCTTTGAATGACTTTTAACTTCCTTAAAGGAAGAATCAGGTTAATCCTAATTTTTGTTCTAAAACAATTTTTCCTCTAAAGATGATCTGCACTAAAAGTGTGCATTTGTCTGGCAGTAGCATCAGCACCTGGGAAATTATTAGAAATATAGGATCTCAGGCTGAATCCTAGACTTAGTGAAACAGAATTGGTGTTTAAAAAGATCCCAAAATAAATGCAATGTAACATACCAAAATAGAAAAAGAACATAAGTGAAAAAGTTGGCAAAATCCTAAGAAAGTCCATCATTTAGTTAATAACATTTCATCAATGTTAATTACTTCGGTTGGCACTGTATCATGGTTGTTTACGATGTTAATGTTAGGGGAAGCTGTGTGAAATGTATATGGGATTCCTGTGTGTTTTTTCAGCAATTTCTTGAGTAATTTTAAACTATTCCAAAATAAATATTGATTTAAAAAATTCCAGGTGATCAGATGACTCATTTGCACTTTAAAAATTGAGACACACTTCTAGGATACTCTTTTTATATTGCACTTTTACTGATGCATTCTAATGATACATCATAGTGAGGTTCAAGGTTATACAAACTATGCATTCATCATGTGGTTTCCTTTTACTCCACTGTTCCCTCTTCCCTCCCCATACATGTTGCTAAAGATACCCTCGTATATTGTATTAAATTTATTTCAAAGATTATCTTCCTCAATATTCGTTTTACTCTTTCCTATCTCCCTCCCTCAATCCTTTCTGCTATTCTACTGGTCTCTCTCCTCATTTATATGAATTCCCTTTGTGTGTGTGTGTATGTGTGTGTGTGTGTGTGGTACTGGGGATTGAACCCAGGGCATTCTACCTCTAAGCTACACCCCCAGCCCTATTTTTACTCTTTATTTTGAAACAGGGTCTCACTAAGTTGCAGAGGCCTCACTAAGTAGCTGAGGTTGGCGGATAACCTGGATCCTCCGGTCTCAGCCTCCCAAGTACTAGGATTACAAGCATGTGCCACCACACCCAGCTATGAATTCCCATTTTCCCCCTATTTTCTCTCTAGCTTCCATGTATAAAACAAAAACAAATGACTCCTAGCTGAGACTGGCTGATCTCACTTAGCATAGTATTCTCTAGTTCTCACTTTCTGCAAATGACATAATTTTGCTCTTTTCTATGGCTGAGTAAAATTCCATTGTGTGTATATGCCATATTTTCCTTATCCATTCATCTGTTGACAGACACCTGGTTTGGTTCCATAATTTGACTATTGTGAGTTGTGCTGCTATAAAAGTGGATATGTGTGTATCGCTGTAGTATTCTGACTTTATTTCTTTTGGAAGAATACCAAGGAGTGGTATAGCTGGGTCATATGCTGATTCCATTCTTAGTCTTTTGAGGAACTTCTAGACTGCTCTCCACAGTGGTTGTACTAGTTTATAATCCCATTGTCTCAGTCAGCATTCCCACTGCTATAATCTACAAGACCTGACCATACAACTTAGGGGAAGGATGATTTATTTGCTCATGACTTCCTTGGAAATTCTGGGTTCAGTCCATGTGAGGCTGGTTCCTGGATCTTGGGACATGGCAGTTGGAAGCAGAAGGAGAGGGCAAGGCTTTTTTCTCACACCATGGAAACTGGAAGCAAGAGAGAGTGAGAGGAAGAGAGAGCCATATAGAGTCCTCAAGGCCACACCCTCAGGGACCCCTCCTTAGTAACCAAGCCCCTGCTCCTAACATTGCTACTTTGTTTCTATGAGGGCTAGGGGGCATTCCAAACCTAAACCATTACAGCCACCAACAGTGTATAAGGGTTCCTATTTCCCCACATCCTCACCAGCATCTATTATTGTTTGTATTCTTGATGATTGCCATTCTAACTGGAGTGAGACAAAATCTGTGTAGTTGTGATTTGCACTTTCCTGAGGATGCTCTTTTAAAATAAACTTTCTCTGGCCCTACATCAGATCTATTAACTCAAAAATTATGGTTGTGGAGATTACATTCTAAACTTTAAAACATTTCATGGTGATTCTCATGTGTACTAAAATGTAGGAATCCTAGTTTAGAACTCCCTTTAAAAAGATACTTTTCTTTGGAGAATACAATAGAACATGTTAGGCTTTGTTCCATATCAGGTTATGGTCAGAGAATTAGTCCTCTGATATAGAGCTATTATAAAGTTTTGTCAGTCTACAGTATGATGAGGAAAAAAGTTTTCAACTTCTGAAAAAGCAGGGTAAGCTCTATGGACCAGCTCGACCAAATAAACATATATGGTAAAAATTATTTAAAAATCTAACCATTTAAGTCTCTCTCTCTGGCAATTCCCAAAAGTCATATAGCACATTGAGAAACATTTATTCAAGAATGTCTACTAAATCTGGGTTACCAAGTAAGAGTATATGCCACTTAAGCCACATCCTCTTCCTTTCTTTTTGGTCCATCAGCTCAGTAGAAACTGTACTCTGGGTGGCTATAGTCAAAATATGGGACTCTCTCTTCCAACCTTCCAATTCACTGTAATGTATTTCCCCTGGGGGGAGGGAATGCAGCCACTAGGACCTCTGATTCCTACCTCCAGCTCTACATTTTAGAGATGTGTTCTAGGCAAGAACATTGAGAGGTCTGAGGGCTTCCTAACTCCTTCATCTGCATCTTGTAGGGTAGAAGTTCAGCTTCAGGAATGGAAGATAATGGATAATTGGCTTCAATCACCCTCACCTCAACTGGCTAGTAGGACATAAGTTCCATACCAAGAGAACCAAATATAAAAGAACATAGGGTACTGGTCCTGGTGAACACCCTGCTTATAAAATAGGAGTTACTCTAAGAAAAGTCCTTGCCCCCAAATTCAGTGTAATGATGCATAGACAACTTATAAGGAGAGAGTCAGGTTATAAGACAAAGAATTCTATAATCTCTCCCAAAGAAATGACTTTACTTGGAAAAGAATGTGAGAAAGTTCAAGTCTAAAGCATTATTAAAAACAATGTACATCTTGGTAGTAATAAGAGATGTGTTGCTCTATGGTAGCCAAAAGGTAAGCTATAGGTCAGTTAGAAGTTTAATAGTGATGACTAGGAAAAGAGACTGGTAAGAAGAGTCCTTCTGAGATTATAAGAAGCCTTGAAGCCTGGATTCAAATACTACCCTTGAAGTAGTCCAAATTTTATTGGATTAGACGATGAAGCAATTTTTACCCTTAGGCATTGTTGAAAGCAATAGAACAATAAGCCATTAATTAGTGAAGCTAACAGTCAAGTGTGATATCAACAGAGGCAGGCAGATTAAAAGAGGTAAGGGGAAAAGGTGGTCAAAAAGTGAAATGCTAAATCCAGTGTAATCTCCTAGTGATTGTGAACCTGGTCAAGGCCATGCCTTTTGAGGGAGGACCTTAGAAGCTGCAAACTGCAGGGAAAATAGAGTTAATGAAATAGTCCAGTCAAGTTTCTAAACAATTAAATGAGAAAATAGTAATGACGAGCCTAAGGATATAGAAATTGTAATTGCTGAACAAACAGAAAAAAATGTTTTCAGTTAAATGTTTTAGTATTTTGATGAAAAAACTAAAGAGGCATACTTAGAAAGAGGAAAGTGGGACCTATACTCAAGTTAAAAATGAGGAAAGAGGAAATGCATTTGAGAAGACCCAGATTTTTGACTTAGCAGAAGATGTCAAAATGACTATTGAAAATATGTTCAAATAATTGAAAGAAACCATGCTTGAGAAAATAAAAGAAGGTATGATGGCAAAACAAGGACTGAGGAAGGGATCAGATCAAATAAGGTTATGTTCACACATGAACCAATGTCACTAATGTCACTAACAGGTCTGAGGAAGGAGGAAGGGGAGGGTGGCTTGTGGAGGGAAATACACCAATGATGTGTGCATGTATGTTTGTATCACTTTGAATCTCACTATGATGTATAATTATTAGTCAATAGTAGGAGCATAAAATTTATAAGAAATTGTCAGTAAATGGACAGAGATTATAAAAGTGAAACAAATGAAAATCCTAGAGTTGAAAATTAAAAATAAGCTAAATAAAAATTCACTATGGAAATTCAACAGGAGATTTACATTGGTACTAAAAGGAATCAGTGAAGGTATATTTATAGAGATTTTGAAATATAAAAAGCCAAAAGAAAAATAATCAAGGGTATATAAACAGAACCTCAAAGACTTTGGGACATCATTAAGCGTAGAAAAATTTGTACAATTAAAATAGCAGAAAATATAAGAGAGAGAAAGAGAATGGAGCAGAAAGAAATATTTAAAAATAATACATGAAAATCCCAAATTTCATGAAGAAACTCATGAACTCCAAGTAGGATAAACTTGTAGGATCCACACCAGGCACATTATAGTAAAAATGTTGACAGACAAGACAATGGAAAAATATCAAAAGCAGCAAGAAAAGAGACATATTATATACAAAAAATAACCCAGTAAGATCAATATCTGACTCCTTGTGAGAAACAATGGAGGTTTGAAAGCAGGAGAGAAATACTGATAGAGCTAAAAGGAAAAAAGTCAATCAAGATTCTTTCATTCAATAAAACTATCTTCTAACTATTTTTATCTATCAGATAAACAAAAACTGATAGATTATGTTGCTAATAGGCTTTCCTTACAAGAAATATTCATGGAAATTTTCCAGGTTAAAATAACAGTTGTCTACAAACAAATTAAATAACTTAGATGAAACACATAAATTCGTATAAAGACACAAACTTCTCAACTTGACCCAAAAAGAAGTAAAATAATGAAACTGGTAAAAAGATTGAATTAGTAATTTAATAATTTTCCCCAAAGAGATTCTCAGATCCAGATGGCTTCACTGGTTAATTTTAACAAAAATTTAAAGAAGAATTGACACCAACTCTTCACAAATTCCTCCCAAATAAAAAAATTAGAATTCTCATTAACTGCTGGTGAGAATATAAATGTGGTAGTTCTTGAAAATGTTAAGCATAGAGTTAACATATGACCCAGTGCTTCTTTATACTCCTTCATGTATACACAAGATAAATGACAACATATGTCTATACAAAAATTTTTACCTTAATATTGATAGTAGCATCATAAGAGCTAAAAAGTAGAAACAACCCAAAAGTACATCAATCAATAAATTGATAAACAAAACACAGTATATACATAGAATGGAATGTTATTCTGAAAAGAAATATTGATACATGCTACAACGTGGATAACCCTTAACAATTTTATGCTTAGTAAAAGAAGCAATGTCACGAAAGACCACACATTGTATAATTCCATTTATATGAAGTATCCAGGGTAGAAAAATCTATAGAAAGTTGATTAGTGATTGCTGCAAAATGGGGAGTAGTTGTCAATGTGTATGGAGTTGAAATGTTATAAAATTGATTGTGGTAATATTTGTAACATTCTGATAAAAATCATTGAATTATATACTTCAAATAGTATATAAATGGCATCTCAAGAAAACTGTTTCTAAAAAGTAATGTAAATGTGTATGGAGAGGCAACATGGTATATAGAAGTCATATAAGGAAATGGTTAAGATCACCAGCTTGATCCAGATAGTTTATGGCCAAGTTTACCATGACAGCTCTGTGACCCTGCAACTTTTAAAATTTATCTGTGTCTTGGTTCTCTCACATATAAGCATAATAATGATGTTTTTATTATAGTGTTGTGATGAATACTAAATGATTTAATATTGAAAAATATTTAAAATAATACTTGGGACAACATAAGCATTATATGTTTAATAAACAAGTACATATGGTGTAGGAAGACTATAATATTTATTCCCTGAAAAATTGCCTTTTATTCTGAGAGTTTGACCTTCCTATTCTATGTTGTAAAAATTTCTTATGGTGAAAAGGGGAAATGAAAGTTAAGAGTAGGTTGCAGTTATTTTGTAATGCTTTTAACCCATTTTATCCCATTTTCCCAGATATGAAATACCTACAGAAAGTTAAGATGAGCAACAAGTATACAATGTTTGGTGACTTAGAAATAAATATGTTATTTTAGAGTTATATTCTGAGAAAATAGGTGAATGATTAGGATTTTAATATATATATATGACATATAAGCTGTAGATTGTTATTTTCAACCTATTTTAATGTGTCTGTATCAATTTCATTGAAATATTTGAAGAATCAAAAATTTGGGACCTAAAGGGTTAATTTGCAAAAAGAAAAGTTGGCATTCCTATATTAATTTGTAAGTATTTCTTTTAATACTTTTGAAATCATACTATTCATTAAATTTTAAATAAGGAAACCACTGGCTTAAGAACTTTGTTTTTCTTCAGTGGCTCTTCAAAACTAATGCCTTTTTAAAAAGAAGCATCAACAAAGTTTTATCATTATAGCCAATCATGGTGGTACATTCCCTGTAAACCCAGGACTTAGGAGACTGAGACAGGAGGATCCCAGGTTCAAGTTTAGCACACAATAACTTAGTGAGACTCTGTTTCAAAATTCAAAAATAGGACTGGGGATATAGCTCAGAGGTAGAATGCCTCTGATTTAATCCCTAGTACCATAAATGAATGAATAAATAAAAGTGTTAACATTATAAGGGCATATCTTACCATTTTTACTGCTATCGTCTCAAAGACTGACCACACAATTTAGAAGAAGGAAAATTTATTTGCCCACAGTTTTTGGATATCTGAAGTTCAGTCCATGTGAAGCTGGCATCTGGATCTCAAGGAATGGTGGGGGGAAGTGAAGAGAGGGAGAGCACATGGGCTGTGCTCCTCACATCATGGAGGCTGGAAGCAAGAGAGAACAAATGGAGTAGGAACCATATGTAATCCCTAAGGCTGTGCCCCCACATCCTACAGGCCTGGGCCACCACCCTGATAAATCCATTATATGTCAACTTAGAGCTTAATACATGAGCTCTTCAGGGAATACTCTATACCTAACCATGACAGGTAACATAAATAGATCTTATCACATAATAGATGTCAATGAATATGCAATAGAATAAATGACAAGTGTGATGTGGATCACAAATGAGTGAGTAGATCTTGGAGTGTGTGTGTGTGTGTGTGTGTGTGTGTGTGTGTGTGTTTTCAAGGCCTTTCTGTTGTTTTCCTATAAGACCATACAGTTGTATCAGATATTTAAGTTTATATATATATGATAACTTAATTCCCATGAAATTTTGTTTCAAGGTATTTATATGGGTTCTAATTTTTCAATTGAGTTTCAGAAATCATCTCCTTCACATGCTAATGAATAATGGGATTTACTTAACCCTCCCAATTTTCAGGAATGTTTACTGTTAGTGATATGATGGCTGCTAAATTTGCATGTGTTCCCTATATTGGGTTCTAATCTGTATAAAATTTTCATGTATCTTTTCAGTCTCTGAATACTTTACCCAGAAATTGAAGTATTTTTGAAGATAAACTTGAAAATGTATTATTAACTCCATAGAACAAGTTTCCATTTGCCTTTTATAGTCCATGGGTTGGGTGGAAGGTAAAAATTCTTTATGTGTTATAAACAGTTTAACGTACATTGACTACTTCAAAATTCTTAGAAATAATTATGCTTCTGGACCTTTGTGAGGTAATGTGCTTGACTCAACATCTGTAGCCTTTGTTATTGGAAAAGTGTCTGTAGACGGAGGCGATGTAGGACAGTGGTTTGGAGACCATCATGCCTCTCCTCGATATTTCAAGAATACATCTTTGATTTTCTTTTCCACGTCTGGATTTAGTCCAACACATGAGACTAAAAGATATCACTATAGTGTTTGGTACCATCATGTGCAATTAAGGCAAAACACCAATGCCAGGAAAATTATTGCTTATCCTCTTGGTAATCCAAGAATTGAATAGAGACTTAAAGGATTTAAAGTTGCAGGAAAGTAAGATTATTTGTGACTCAAAAGTCTTAGCATAACCTGCTTGCACTCTTGTCAATGACTAAATTATTGTCTTAAGAGAACAGAACCATAATGTAACCAGAGTATTGCTTAAAATTGGTGGCTATTTTGAAACATTTCCCACAGTATTTTATTATGTGTTAATGTTACTAAACTTTATATATTGCAATTGCTTAGAAGTGCTTTAATTGAATCAATTTAAATTTATATATTCTACTGAGCCATGTTTTGCATAAAACACTAAAATGTCATAGTGGTTATCTTTTAGTAGATTACAAAGTTAGAAATAGTTGCTTACACATCCGATTTGTGAAAAGCAAGTTTTCAACAGGGTTAATGAGAATATTAGAGGAAATTTATTAAACAATAGACTTGGGAAGTGCCCTTCCCTCCATAGTATGTCAACTCACAGTGGGATGTTTTCAGATTTGCAGTCTGAGTAACTCATTTTTGCCATATGATCATTTAAACTCCTATGTGATTATTTCAAATATTAATATCTCATCTTCACAGTTAGTTTTTGAGCTTAATTTCACACTGGCTCTCATTTAGAGTCAACAGTATGAGAGGTCAGGGTTGCTCACATAGCAGAGTATGATTATATATTCTTGTCTAATTTGATTGATTTGCTGTGACCCTGTAGGTGTGAATTTTTTAATGCAATTTTGGTCATTGTATCTCTTTGACATGTTACCATATACTGTCCGAGGCATGGATTTTGTTGGAGATACTGATTGCAAGTAATTACAATCCAACTTACATGGAACAAATAATTGAAAAATTCCAGGAGACATGTCTGGATGCAGGGCTTCAGAGATATTATTAGAATAATATCTCTATTGCACAGCTCGGTTTTCTCTGTACTGGCATAATTCAAGCAGACTCCACTTATATAAACTGGTCACCAACATAGGTACTTTACTATAAGACTTACATCCTATAGTTTCAATAGCCTCAATAGAATAATAGCTCTTCTGTTATAACAGTTTTAATAAAAGTCTCAGGACTGAACTTTGCTGGATTGATAGAGGTCACATGATCATCAGTGAACTAATCACTGTGGCCAAGAGAGGGTTGTACACAAAGACTGAGATGAGCAAGTATGATTTCCTGAAGAAAATTATCATGCCATTATTAAAAAATGAGAGAAAAAAATCTGTCCCTCTTGCATACATACACACACACACACACACACACACACACACACACACACTACATACGTTTGTTTCTATAATATTACCCATTATATATAACTTTCTGCATAAACATACCTTTGATATATATATATATATATATATATATATATATATATATATATTTTTTTTTTTTTTTTTTTTTTTTTTTTTTTTTTTTTTTTTTTTGGTACTGGGGATTGAACCCAGGGGCATTCTACCTCTGAGCTACACCCCCAGTCCTATTTTTTATTCTTTATTTTGAAACAAGGTCTCAGTAAGTTGTGGAGGACCTCACTAAGTAGCTGAGTGATGTCTTTTTTTTTCTAAAATAAACCTTTAGCATGTCCCAGGATATCACTGCATTCTCCATGTAAACAAATAATTGAATGGGAGGAATGGGAGACCAATGAAAAGAACAACCTTAAGTACTATTCATGTGGAGTGACATCTTCCAGAACCTACTCCAAAGCCTACCCAATCTCCATCTCTGGCAGATGCTGTTTATCATTTTATGCCTTTCCAAGCCCTAATACACCTTTGTCTGTCAAACAATTTTGGAAAATTCTTCAATGAAGATTTTGTAAACCTAATGGAGGTTGAGATCTTTTTTTTATGCTGTCCTAGTCATTTGACCTAAAGTTTTTCTCTACCCTTGACTCAAACTTCTCTTTAGGCAAACATCACTATCGTCAAAGATCAAGCAATACTTCTGTAATATTGAAAGACAGCTCAACGGTTCTTTTCCTAAAAGTGTTGTACTGATCCAAGTTAAAATCAATGCTCCACACTGTTTCTTTTGCCAAAACAAAAATGAGTTAGATTTGTGGTCAGAGTCCTTCTTCTAGCAGCAGAGAAATATTCTAGGATGATTCATCCACTCAGCATATGGATAGCTCTCGAAGAATGGGCAGTACAAAATAGAACAAACTTATACATTGCAAAGTGCATCACACTATCTTATTTTTACCCAGATTGCAATAATCAGGAATAGGGATTTGTTTTTATTTCAGAACCTCTATTCTATTAATTTTGTTGAATAATTTTTATATTTTTATTGGTACACTAATTATGCATCATAGTGAGAATTAAAGTGATACAAGCATACAAAAATACATGCACACAACATTTGATTTGTTTCCCTCCATATACCCCTCCCCTTTTCTCCCTCCATATATTCCTAGCCCTGCCCCCCCTTTCTCCCATACATGTTAGTGAGATTGATAACGAATCCTTGTTGTATGGAAGTAATCTTATTTGAATTGTTCCCTTCTTTGATCCTCATTTTTTTCTCCCATCCCCTTCTACTGTTCTACTGTTTTCTCTCCTCATTTGAGTGAAATCTCTTTTGATTTTCCCACCTCCCTTCCACCCCCTTGCACTTTTCTACTGTTTTCTCCTCATTTGAGTGAACTCTCATTAGCTTCCACATATGAGAAAAAACAAAACAAAACAAAACAAAACACATGACCTTTGATTTTCTGAGACTGGCTGATCTCATTTAATATAATATTCTCTAGTTCCATCCATTTTTCTGCAAATGACATGATTTTGTTCTTCTTTATGGATGAGTAATTCATAGTGTATATCTACCACATTTTTGTTATCCATTCATCTGTTGATAGACATCTAGGTTGGTTCTATAATTTGGCTAGTATAAATTGTGCTGCTGTAAACATGGATATACATGTATTGCTATAGTATTCTAACTTCAATTCCTTTGGAAAGATATTAGGGAGTGGTATGCCTGGGTCATATAGTGGTTTCATCCCTAGTGTTTTGAGAAGCCTCCATACTGATCTCCAAAGTGTTTGTACTAATTTACAGTCCCACCAATCTTGTATGAGTTCCTATTTCTCCACATCCTTGCCAGCATTTATTGTTTATATTCTTGATGATTGCCATTATAATTGGAGTTAGATGGAATCTCAAGGTAGTTTTTATTTGTATTTCTTTGATTGCCAAGATGTTGAATATTCTTTTCATATATTTGCATTTTGTCTTTTGAGAAGTATCTATTCATTTCAGTTGCCCATTTTTAAAACTGGGTTATTTTTTGGTGTCACTGTTAAAGTTATTTATATATACTAGATATTAGTCCTCTATCAAAGGGGTAGCTGGCAAAGATTTCTTTTGAATCTGTAGGCTCTTTTTAGACTCTTGATTATATCATTTGCTGCATATAAGCTTTCTAATTTGATGGCATCCCATTCATTAATTCTTGATTTTATTTCCTGAGCTTTAGGGGTCTTGTTGAGGAAATCTCTACCAGTGTCTACATGTTGGAAAGTTGGATATATGCCATTTTCTAGTAATTGCAACATTTCTTGTTTAATTTCTAGGTCTTTGATCCATCTTGGGTTGATTTTTGTGCAGGATGACAGATGTGGGTCTAATTTCATTCTTCTACACATAACTATCCATTATTTTCCACCACCATTTCTTGAAAAGGCTGTTTTTTTCCCCAGTATATGTCTGTAGAACCTTTGTAAAAATAAGTTTGTTATAAATGTGAGAATTTTCCTCTATATATCTTCTATCCTAGTTCATTGGTCTATGTGTCTGTTTTTGTGCCAGACAAATACCCTTCTATTTCAAAGTAATTAGAAAACCTTGAGAAACTTTTTAGAGTTTCTACATACACATTTTAGCTTTTGACTTGAAAATAATTGTTTTATGTTAGATTTTGGGTTTTTGTAATTTATTGCTAATGAAAAACAAAATCAACAATAACATAAAGTCTAAATTGTAGTCCAGCACAGCCTCCCATGATGCTTGTTGTCTCAAATATTCCAATGAGTTCTTTGAAGAGCTTGGGTGTTATGTGGTCAGCACTATTCAGACAATTAATGTAATTGAGTGAAAATTCCCCTTCAGCAGAAATAGCTTATTCTGGGAGGAGGCTAAACTGACATTAAAATGAAAGAGTTATATTAGATATGTATTTTTTTTTGTCCAAAATGATTGGGCTGAATTCCAGATTTCCCTAATGAAAACTTGCTGAATAACTGTTATGCTTTCAGCTTCTTGTTTCAAAGTCAAGTGTTGATTCTTTCCACTCGATCAACTACTTTAAATCTAGAGATCTAAAAGGTAAACCCAAGTAGTTTTTCAAAAAAATTGATTGTACAGAAATTTACTTTAGGTAATAGTAAGTGGACTAGAATCCAGGATGAGCCTTTTAGTTGTTATGACTTTTGTTGAGAGATATCTGTCTGATAGCATAAGTTTCTTTCTTCATTGATCTTTGGAAAACAATGACATCTTTTGAAACCTAGAGGATCATTTATAAATTAAGGATGATGGTACTTGAATCTCCTTAACCTCCCTGAAATGTTCTGAAAACTTAAGTTCAAGGGCTGAATATTTTTCTTTCCATGGTTAGCTGTGAAACAACTTAATTTTATCAATCTCTGGGAACTTTGAAATCAGGCAAATTTAATGTCCTACTCTTAGGAGAAAACATTTTGACTGACAAAAATAATTATTTAACTTTGAAAAAGGATTGATTTGGTTTTGTAGTTTTTATTTCCAAAAGCAATAACATCTCATAAATTAAACAATAATACCAGCTAAAGATTTGTACTAAAAGAGTACTTCAGTTCTGAAGTGAATGTATCTGAATACTATAATATTTATGAGCATTTATGTCCTTTTATTAGGGTGTTACCATGTTCTCAACTTCACAGTTGTTTGGCTGCTTCTCTGGAGACAAAGGGCAATATTGACATATTAACATTAAAAAATCTAGATGCATCTGTGAACATGCATGGAAGTTATTTTAAATTGATACCTAATTATTCTTAGTTCTTAACTGTTTCATTATATCTTGTAGCATTACAAACTACTCTAAAACTCAATGGTCTAAGACAATACCATTTTCTATGGTTTCCCCTCCAAGACTCATGTTGAAATTTGGTCTCCAATGTAATAATGTTG
>PVLC010013838.1:6547-40741 GCA_004027655.1 Graphiurus murinus
GGGGGGGGGGGGGGGGGGGGGGGGGACATGCTGAGGCTGTGAGCTGGCTGGCTTCTCCAGTTATGAAACTCATTAATGAGCAGCTCCACCAGCTCCTAAGAAAACAGAACCAGCCCAGGCCAAGGCGGGCCTGAAAGGAACTCCATGAAGCCTTAAGGAGGTGAGGGCTGGCAGCAATGCATTTAGGTCCCCGCTGAATGTGAAGACCCCCTCCAGGCACACCCCCCCCACACACACACACACAGGCAGAGGTTTGGGCCTCACAGAGTCCAAAGTTTGCCTGCTTCAGGGCAGGAGAATGAAAGTTGGGGAGATGGTGCAGTTCTGGGCGGCTCACCAACCCTGACTGTGGAGAAAGAATGCCAAGCCAAAGGGCCAGGCGGCCAGCCTGCAGGTAAGGCCTTGCAGCTGGAGGGAGACAAGCACACTGAGGTCCACATGAACCAGAACCAGAGCTAGGGTACGCTCACTGTGGCTCTGGCCCCCTGCTGCCAGGGCATTTACAGACATCAGTACCTATATCTCCCTGCACACAGGGTACAGTGGCACTCAAACCAGACTGGGCACAGGCACCTCCCCCCCAGGAAGCCTGGCAGACTACTCAGCATACCCTCCTGTTGTCTGCAGACCACAGGAGTAAAGACTCCCTTAGTGTCAACAGTGAACCTCACCAGGAATCCTGGAAATGGCTTGCTCTGTGGACAGGTTGAGCACCCCAACTCCAGGGACAAGAGGGGGCACTTCTCAGTGAGATGCTATTGCCAGGAGGACTTTGGTGGAAAGCAAGCTCAATGCACACTCCCTTTCTGTTCCTCCCTTCCTTCCTCCCCTCCCGCTCCAGGCACACGCCAGGAGGGGTGTGGGGGACAGGACTGCCTCACTTCCTGACCCCTGGCCCTGTCTCCAGCTCCTCCCGGGAAGAAAGGCAGCTTCCCATAGTGGGTAAACACTGTTAAAACGCCAGAGCTGACCCTGACCCTGCCAGGGGCTGGACGACCTCAGCCAGGCACCTCTGTTCTCTGGGCCTCAGCTTCCCCACCAGAATATCTCTACAGTCTCCTCTGAACCCCGTGATGCTGGAGGCACACGAATGACCCCCACGGGTGACCCAACAGAGGAAGTGGCCTCCCCAAGGACTCACGCTCTGCACAGTACTGGCCCTTCCAGCCAGGGTTACACAGCTTCTCCCCTCTGTCCCCGCAGGTGAAGTGGCCAAAGGCATCGTCCCGGGGGCGGCAGAACACGGAGCAGCCCTCCCCGTAGTAGTGCTCGTCACACACAAAGCGGTAGGAGTACTTGAGGTCCGTGCGGCCGCTGCTGTGCAGGTCCTGGGACCACTCCTCGCCCACCGTCAGGTGCCTCTGCGTGGCCAGGCGGCTGATGAGTCTTTCTGGGTTTTCTGGGAGAGAAGATGCTTCCATCACTGAGAACCCAGAGGCTTCGAGCTGAGGGCAGGTGGCAGGGAAGCACAGCACGGGTGGGCCAGGAACCTTCTACCCCGTGCGCAGGGCTGAGCACACACATCAAGCAGGGGAAGCAGTCTGCAGCACGCAGCTCTTAGTTTTGTTACCTGTCGCAAGGTCATCCGGAGAGTCTGTGTGGAGGGCTTCGATGATCAGAGAGAAGGTACCCTGGCAGACAGGAGGGGACATAAAATAAACCAGAAATGTTAAAAAAAAAAAAAAAAAAAAAACTCATTCCAGACAACCAGGTCAGGAACGGATGCCTGGTGGCTTAATTCCTTGTAGGGGTGTCTGGGGAGGGACTGGACATCTCTACCCACTCTCACTTTCCTTAAGGAAATGGAGGAACTTTTAAAATGGTTTCCTGGTGTGTTCTTTCAGCATATTAGTACAGGATATTATATTTTAGAAGAGCGTGCAAACAGGCGGTGTGGGGTGGTGGGTGAGGCTGGAGGGCAGCTGTCATTAGCCTTCCGGAGACTGGACCAGGAGGGGTGGGGACTGTCGCTGCACCAGTAAGGACACAGTCAGGCATCTAGGATAAGGGCACCAGAACTTCCCCATAGCAAGGTGCTCCTTCGACTGGCAGGATAGGTACAGAGCGCATTCGAAATGTCCTGAGCTTGAAAACGGTTCGTGTCTGGGGCCTGCCCTGCTCACCCAGCCCGGTGTCACCCTCCAGCGCTACCGGGCCATTTCAGGCTCTGAGTCTAGGCCGCAGGCGAGGCCGTCTGCACGCTGCCCGGCTCCAACACCTCCAAGCCAGCGAGCTCTAGGTCCTTGGTCAGCCCGCCCCTCCCTCTCGACAGCCTGGCGCGCAGGTGCGGCACTCACCGGCCAGGTGAAGCCGAAGGGGAAGCGGATGGGGTTGCTGAAGGCAGTGTCCGCGCCCGGGTCGTCGCTGTCGGGCAGGCTGAAGGAGTCGACGCCCAGCACCGGCGTGACGGCGCTGCCGTAGGTGCAGGGCGGCTCGGGGGACACGCTGGCCTGGTAGTGCTTGAGGCACACGCGGAAGAAGGTCCTGCAGGCGCACGGCGGGCCCGCGCCCCCGCGGCAGCAGTTGCGGTTCCCCAGCAGGCCCTTCTTGTTGACGAACTCCTGCAGCTTCAGCTCGAACACGCCGGAGCTCCAGACCTGCGCCGGGAAGGGCGTGAGGACGCGCCGGCGGCCTGGGCGCCGAGACGGACCGCGCCGCACGCCCTGCCCGGAGCCCGCCGGCCTGGCGCTGGCGCTCACCGGCTCCCTTTCCGGCGGACGGCTGCCCGTTCGTCCGGCTGCCCGCCCTCTACCGCGCTGCGGTCCGCCCGGCTGCCTACCTGGCACAGCAGGGCCGAGACGACGGCGAGGGCCAGCGCGCTCCGACGGCCCATGGTCCCGCGGGACGCGCGTGTCCTCCGAGGTGCCCCTTCTCTCCCTCCAAGGGCGGGGAGGGCCCGAGGGCCAAAGCGCCCGCCTGGCCCCGGTGGGACGGTCAGGACTCCGTGCTTCAGCGGTGGGCTCCGCTCTTTCGGAGGTGGCGGGTCGGTAGATCCGCCCTCGATGGCTGCCGGCAGCTCCGCGATGCGCCAGAGAAAGGGCTCGCTCCGGAGACTTGCGGCCGCGGCGGCAACTTTCGGTTCTCTCCTTTCTTCCAAACCACTGTTAGGTGAGGGTCTCCTGCTTCCTGGTTTTGTCTTAAGCCTCTTCGAGAGACAGAGAGAGAAAGAGAGACAGAGAGAGAGAAAGCGAGCGTCCAGATACTCGGCTTAATTCCCAAGAGAGCTTGCAGAGGCTTCCTCCCGAGGCCGATTAGAAAGCGGCGGTCTGGAAATCCCACGGGCGAGGCGATAATCCCGGGCCCCGCGGGGCGCGCGGAGCGGACGGTCGGCGACGGTGGCGGGCGGGTGCGCGGCGCGCGCCTGCGTTCCCGGCCCGGTGTCACTCGGCGGCGGCGGCGGCTCCGGGAGCGCCCTGGACCTGTATCTCCTGCGCCACCGCCAGGACTCGCGTCTTCCCCGTGAATCCAGCCAATGCCATCCAAGTAACCGAGCACAGGACGGGACCGGGCCCGGGCGGTGGGAGGCTCCGCGCGACTGCCGGTCCTCTCCCGGCGACCTGCTCCTGGCCAGGCCGGGTCTCCGCGGGTGCGCGCCGAGGATCTGGCTCCGGCCGGCGCCTGCCGCCCTTATATTCCGCCGGCCGCCCGCATGGCTAATGAGATGCAAATGAACAGCCCCCCAATCTGGCGAGAGCTGTCACAAAGGAGCCACTTTTCCAAACCCTCCTCTCAATGGATCGCCAAATGGTCAGTGAGCTGTAAAATGTGCAACCCTCCTCCCCGCCCCCACCCCTCCCCGCCCCCCCAGTCCTCCCCTGCCCCCGCCCCCAGCCCCTCCGCCTGCCTCCCTCGCAGCACAAAACGCGCTCATTTACATCCCTGCAAAATGTTCGCGGCAAGAATCCCTCTGCTCCCAAAGCTGGTGCTGCCACCGCGTCCCCCTCCACACCCTCCGGGCCGCAGACCCGCACAGCCTCCGCGGCATGCAGGGGCGGCCTGCGCCTCCGGCCCGCAGCCAGCCGCCCGACGCGCACGCCCGCAGCCGCCCCCAGAACTCTCCGCGCCACGGCGCCGATCGCCAAGGCTCCCCGGCCGGCCGCCTCCGGGGGGCTTGGAGGGCGCGGGGGGCGAGGCTGGAGGCCCGCGTCCTCCGAGGGATGCCCCTCCTTTGGGGCTGGCGTTTCCTAAGGAGGAGTCTCGGGGCGGGGGCGGGGCAGGGGAGGGGGCATGCTAGGAAAGGGGCGGGCGGAGCTGGGGGGAGTGGGGGCGGGGGGAGTGCAGGGGCAGTTTCGGGAAGTTTGGGGAGGTGGGACTCGGAAACACCTCGCGACCGGGGATGACGACCTTGCCTTGGGGAGCACAGATTCAGCGCGATGGCCGAGGCCCCGGGCGTCCCTAGGGACCCCGGCGTCCCAGTGTCCGGGTGTCTTCGCGTCCTAGGAAACCACCGCGGGTGGGGTCGGGTTCCCGCCGCGCGTCCTCGGAGAGGAGAGAGCCTGAAGCCTTAAACTAGCCCCGGCGCGATGCCCACACACCCTCCCCGGGCGATTTTCGGCCGCCAGCACCTTCTCTGGGTCTCGGGCCCCTCTCTCCTGGGCATTCCCCCCTCGGCCTCCCTCCGCTTGGTAAAAAGTGAATTTGGTGTGTGTCGTTCGCGTGGCTGTCATTAAGGCAGTCTGTTATTGTGCGAGGCTGAATCAGTGGCTCTTTGTGCGCTCAGCTGTATGGTAATGCAGACAGCACCTGCTCCCTGCACAATGCAAGAGAAAGAGCTCCCCTCCGCGCGCGCCGCGGCCTCGGCAACAATGTCCGGCACATGTTCCAGAGATCCCTCCAGCCCGGCCCCCAACCCACAACCTTTACACAACCGTCACCTTATTAGGTTCTTACACGTCCATCATACACTAGAACTTTTGTTTTCATTTTTTTTAAAGGGAAATGAGTTTATTGGGAGGGCCGAGAACACACGTATCACCATGAATTATCTAAACTGCTCTCCTGCTTACAGGCACCGAGGAGGAGTAAGTCGAGGCATAGCCTCCTTCTTTGGCATCTAGCTTCTCCTGGGGGTATGCTTGGCTGTCTCTTTCCTCGCTCTGACTGCTGCTTCTTGCCCCCACCCCAACACCTATGTACCTTCATTGGGATGCCAGGCAGCAGGGCTGGAATTTTGTACTGCGACCCCACAGTGAGCCTGGCAAGTGTGCTATGGTAGGTGTTGCAGCTCTGCTGCAGAGCGTTTGATGAGAAAGAGTACTGTCCTGATCCATGTCTTGAACACCATGCACATAATTCACAGAAAAGGACCCTCAAATGCTCAGGAAACCTTTGGCTTCGGGGTATCTACACAGTCACTTGGGAAGGGCATCTATGGTAGTCTAGCTATCAGGAACTGGAACCACTCCCTGGCTCCTTTTCAGGACACCCAGCTTGTCTCCCAGATACCTGTAAAGTTTTAGGATCAGCAGAGATGTTCACTTTAGGTTTTCCATTGCTGTCCCCTGGGAAACAGAGTTCACCAAAAGCCATGTGAATACAACATTAAAGGCTGAGGTGAGAAGGCAGGTTTGGGCCCCACTAGGGATCCCCTGCTGTTCAGTGTAGACCAAATGGAAGCTTCAAAAGATACTGCCACCCCCAAGGCAGTAGCAGACCCAAAGTCCTTGTCCTCTGCAAACTCTGTAGGGACTTATGACATCACCACTGGGTTGGGCTTGCTCGAATTCTAATTTAATCTTGCCACCTAGTGTTAGCATCCCTTTTCACTAGGTTGACGTTTGCTGAGAAAGCTGCTGAGAACTCTGCTCCCTGTGGCTCAGAAGCTGTTCCCTATGGTAAGAGAGTTCCCAGAGCCCGGGAGATGCAAATCAAGAAAGGAACGTGAGGTCAGAACACAGAACCCTGGGTGTCTGCAAGACTAAGCGCAGATTTCAGGAAGAGATGAAATATCAGGAACCTTTTAATTAGAAAATGGAAGTGGGAAACAGGCTCATTTGAATGCCTGTTTAGAAAACTGGAAATAAAAAGTTCCACGCGCAAGGGCTTAAACCTTGGGGGAGAAAAGACTTGCCCCAAATCTTTAACAAACCCCCCTTAGTATCAAGTATTTGTTAAATTGACATGGCACAGATTTCTCGATTACAGCGGCAAAGCGGAACTGAAAGGCATCGTAAAATCCATCAGAATCCTGCCCAAAGCGTTCATTCTTTTCCAACTTAATTTATGCCACGCGATTCTGTATTGAGGAAATCAAGCAGAAAGACCTTTTCTTCTCCTTCCTCCTCCTCCTGCTCTTCTCCCTTTTCTTTTTTTTTTTCTCTTCTTTTTCCTCCTCCTCTTTTTCTTCTTCTTCTTCCTCCTCCTCTTCTCCTCTCCCCCTTTTTTGCACCCCAACCCAGATTGGTTCCTCTTCTCCTCTCTTTCAAAGGCTGAGCTAAGGGAGACTGTTTAACTTCAGCGTTTCTATAGGAGCCTGTTGTAGTTTAACTCCTGCGCACCAGTAGCTGCGGTGAACAAAGGAGAGACTCGAGGTCCAACTATTCATCCTTTCTTTGCACTTTAATTTTCATTGATTGGGAAGACAAGGGGAGCCCTTAGGGATTCGAGCTGGAGGGGGATGACACGCCTTCAGACGCCATCAGCCCTAGCCAGCCATCTGCTCCAAACCAAATGGCGTTTTTTCACTCCCTAACTGCATGTCTCTATACTCCCACAACCAAGCACTCTGAACCCCCCAAATGCAGGAGAGCTTAAGCTGGAGTGTGTTAAATAGACGAGCCTCTGCGTTGGCCCTGGCCACCAGATTCCCTCCTCCCTACACACCATAAATCCTCACCTTGCTTGTTAGGAGGATGCAGGAAACTTCCTTTTAAATACTTTTTGATGTCTCAGCAAATTTACTGTACAAAGTGAGGCTCATTAGGGCTTAGAAGACACCCAATGCATCAGATACAGGAGTGGAGGAGGAATCTGCTGCTTGGTGTTCGTGCTCATTCTTTGCAGGCATGTGCAAACCACAGTGTGAATAACCCCAGTGTGGGTGGTAGGCTCCGGTTGTCTGATTATCAAGTCGGGACCACAACAACACATCTGAAGTTCTGTTTGCTAGAGACCCCAATTCTCTCTCTCCCCATTAGGCCACTTGGGAATAAAAGCTCCTGGCCATCATTTTATCAAATTAGATGTACCCATCTCCAGCAGTATGTGACCAGAACTGCTCAGCCAATCTGGCTCTGAAGGTGTGTGTGCGAGCAGGTGACTGTGGCTGTCTCTCAGGCAGTAGGGGCTGGGTTGACCAGAGTAAACAGCACCCAAAACAGGCTTCAGACTCCCCACCAGTGCAGGTTCAGTTTTCTGTACAAACAAGCCTAGAGACTTGAGTGGGGTTTGTGTTTTCTCAGAGCAACAGTACTGTGTACCCAACAGAGAGGTTCTCTTATTCCTAAGAAGAATTAGGGTCCTTGTTCAGAATAACAAAATAAAAAAACTTCCAGGCAGCAAATCTGGTGTTGATCAAACATGCCAGCTTGCTTGAAGGAGGAGGAGGAGGAGGAGGAGGAGGAGGGCCTATTTTTTAATTAGTATTAGTATCACATCTCAAAACACCCCTCTGCCCGTTCTCCTGCAGCCACAGTTTTGGAATCTGAAAGCAGAATAGCGGAGGACTCCCCCTGCTTGCTGGAACAGGAAGCTGGCAGGCTTGGTGGCAACTCCTCTCCCGGTGTGGCTGTGATGGGTACTTCCTGAGTCAGTCTCAAGGCGGCTTTGGACACACTCGCTTCTGGCGTCTCCATTAACCCGCCACACCCATCCACATTTGTACACACACATGCTCACACTTGACTGCAGTTATCTCTGGGCCCTCCGTTCTAACCTGCACCCATTCATCACGGCCGCCTGCAGGGGCTTGGGTGTTCAGACAGGAGGCTTGCTAGCACAGCTCTGCAGGTGCTAGGTGAGCAGGCAGCCCAGCCTCTTCTGCCCTCCGCGGCCGCGAGTTCAGAGGGTCAACAGTCCCCCGCGCCTTCCCTGCGGACCGTGAGTGGATGGGGTGCTGACTTGCCCTGTGCGGCAGGGTCACGATGTATCACGACCTTTTCTTTTTTTAATGGGACAGGCGGCTGAAGCCAGAAAAGGAAAGAATGCCCGCCCCACCCATTTGGTTTTGATTCTCTTTTGGGAGTGTGGACTTGGCACGGTGCACGCAGGGGACTCCCACGCCGCGAGTGGAGGCAGCGGATCCACTGATGTTGCAAAGGCATGTGCTGATTTGCATGAGAAAGGGCGGGTCGCGTGGCTCAGCTGGCGCCCCGGCGCAGATGACGGATCGCGCCGCCCGCCGCCCGCCGCCCCTCCCCCTCCCTGCACTCCGCTCCAGGCTCGGAACCGCGGGTCATCTGCTCCGGGCCGTCCTGCGCTCATCTCCATGACAAAGCGCGTGTTTACCTGCGGCCGCGGCACCGGCGGGCGCGCCTTTGTCCCTGGATCAGATTACCGCGGCAGCTGCTCACGGCCGCCCGCGCGAGGCCGCGCGGCCCCTGCGAACTTTCTGCCGCGGAGCGTGCTGGGCCCGGCCCGGGTGGGGGTTGGGGGGAGTCGGGTGGCCCCAGCAGACCCTGAGCCTCGCGACGGGGAGCCGGCTTCCTGGAGGAGGCGGCGGCGCCGGGCGGGCGCCAGCGCAGGATCTGGGGCGCGGGGCGTAGTCACCTTCGGCCACTGGAGGGGGTGCGGCGCGAGAGGAGAGAGCGAGGGAGCGGTGGCCCCCGGGGACCTGGAGTCCAAGTCAGTACGTCTCCACATTGCTGCACCCCGGCCTTTCCCCACCTCGCCACGTGCAGCCCAGGCCGGCCGGCTGCGAGACGTCGGGGTGGCCCCGAACCCCGGGTGCGCGCGTTGCTCGAGTGCGCGCGCGCCTGGAGGGGCGCGGACCCCGCGAGGGCTGCGGGTGCTCAGGCGGATGGCGTCCTCTCGCCGGCCAGCGCTCTACTCTGCCAGACACGCAGCGCCCCCTTTCTCTATCGGGAATCAAGGCCTCGCACCTGGAAATCGCAAGCCTGTGGACTTTGTAAAAACGGGATGAGAGGAAAGAAACGGTGTTGAGAGGGCGCAGGGCGGATGGCTGCGTGAGCACTTCTCTCTTCCGGGGCGCTCTCCCACACTGGGAAGGTCTTGGGCACCTGTCTCCCGGTCCTAGGGCACCGGTCAGTCTCCCACGCTGGGCCCTGTCCTCCAGGACCGGGTCACTAGAAGGGCTTCAAGGCCCGGCTCTAAAACAGTAACAGTAAAAAACCCGGGGCGCCCCCGCAGGGCCTAACTTGGCCCCTGGAGGTCCTCTGGGTCGCTCTGCAGCAGTGTGGTTCATGGTTTCCTCCTGGCCTCCCACGAGTGTTCCTGCTAGGCCCACGTCACCGAAGGCCACGCTGTAGGAGCCTAGGGCATGGCGACCGTGGACTCTGGAGCGGGCTGTCCTTCACTGGCCTCCCCCACCTCCCCTTTTCTGTGAGCATCTGCCGAGAGAAGAACAGATGTGGGCACCTGCGGTGACAGCCTGCATATGTTCTGTCCTATTCACAGGCATTCAGACGTGGCTACAATGAGCAGCCTTTGTGTGCAGAGAGTCACTAAATATATTAATCTGTACTCCCCAGAGCACCGGGCTGTTTAATTTTTCACTAGCAATAACATCTGATCTAATCCTTAAATCGGCTCCCAAAAGCCTTGCCTCCCGCCCACCCCCTCTCCCGAAAAACGTGTGAAGTTATTCAACTTTCCACCTGTTGCCTGCTGAATTGGGCTGGGTCACTGCAGCATCCAATGTTGGTGGAGGGCGGGGAGGGGGGGCACCGGTGTAGGGAGCTGCCTGCCACATGGGCATGGCCAGGGCATGTTTATCAGAAGGAAAATAAACACCAAGTGTGGAGTGTGGCTCCCCAAATGTTGTGCAAACAAAGAACAATAATTATTAAACAGCTTCCAAAGCAACCCAGCATACTCACCCTTTCCGTGTGAGTGCCTTTAAAAATGTACATAAAGTTCCCATTTATCTTTTTGTTTATTAAACTCTCGTGGTTATTATAAATACTGGTCAATAGGCCAAGCAGCCAAAAGGTAACATAAATCTCAGATGTAAGACTTAGATTTTTTTTAGCAATTTTGTTGCATGACCCTTTTATCTTAGCATCCCTTATTCTATTTTGATTTGTTTTCGGCCACAATGAGTCCTTTAGTGCCATTGTGGACGTCACAATGCACATGGACATCAGGCTGTGAATGAAGACAGAGGCAGTTTAAACAAACCAAGCTCTTTCTTTCCTTTCCGCCCATTGTCATATGAATGGGCCTTCTGCATTCTGCTGCTAGGAGACAGGCTTTGCAAAGCCTGTCCAGTAAATGGGCTGGGGGAAAAGTGACCCCAATAAACAGCCCCACATTGGAGAGAGAAAGGGGGGACACATCTAGGAATGTTTTCTCACGTTAAAGTCAACACATTTTTTAATCTCAAAATGTAAAACCTATTTCCTAACATTGCATTCCTTGCACTTGCAGTTTCCTTCCTTCTTGGCCTTTTAATTCTTACTCCCTCCCTCTACAGGTTCCATCAGGAAACAGAATGGGAAGAGCACTGGGTCACCATCAACTTGTTTTATTTTCTGTCTTCTTTTTCTCCTCCTCCTCCTCCTCCTCCTCCTCCTCCTCCTCCTCTCTCTCTCTCTCTCTTTCTCTCGGAAAAATGGGAACTGGGGTGGCATGCTTATCAGTGCCCAAGAATGCATGGCCCCACAGTGCTTTCCAAATGCTCTGTACCACTGAGGGCCAGTAGGAACACAGTGTGAGTCAGTCTGTACTTTTAGGGATGATCACAAACTGCATCTGTTTCAGTGGTGGCTGGAGATGGTCCTGTTCCTGCTGATAAGTTGGTTGAAGTGAGGCATGTTGCTGCTTTCTGGTTGTAAGGTCCTCAGCACTGGGTGTGTTGGTAAAGATCACCCTATTAGCTGCTAGCAGGAGCTCCCTCGTTTCTCAGGGGTAGACTGAGTTCCACAGCCACCAAGGATCCAGCCACTGTTCAGGCAAATGAGTAACCACAAATGACTTAGAGCAAGGGGTGGGATCAGACATGGCAGGAAGAACATCACTTATTTTTTTTCCTTTATTTATTATTCTCTCACTGATCACAGGGCTTGGGATCCAACATAAAATTGGACCTGCTCTCTGCCACCATGCAAATTACAAAACCAGTCAAAGGCTTTCCTGCTTTTTCATTTCCTGAAAGGTTTTGTGCACAATTAACAATCTTCATTAAAAGCATGACACAATTCACCAGCAAGCCCATCGGTGACTAGCATTTTCTTTGGGGGGAGGTTTTTACTTATAGATCCAATTTTTTTTTGTATTGGGGGTACTGGGGATTGAACTCAGGGGTGAGCTATACCCCCAGTCCTATTTTTGATTCTTTATTTTGAAACAGGGTCTCACTAAGTTGTGGAGGGCCTCACTAAGCAGCTGAGGCTGGTTCTCAGCAACCCTCTTGTCTCAGCCTCCCAAGTACTGGGATTACAAGTGTGCGCCACCACGCCCAGCCTCTTCAATGTTTTACTCTCTCTTAGGCTCAGTTTTGTGTGTTTGTGTGTGGTGCTAGGGATTGAACCCAGGGGCATTCTACCTCTGAGATATACCCCCAGCCCTATTTTTTATTCTTTATTTTGAAACAGAGTCTCACTAAGTTGTGGAGGGCCTCACTAAGTAGCTGAGGCTGACTGCAAACCTGCGATCTTCCTGTCTCAGCTTCCCACATACTGGGATTACAAGTGTATGCCATCATGCCTGACTCTTAGGTTCAGTTTTGACCTACAGGCTTTTGCTTTTCTCTTTTCTTCCCTATTTCTTTTTTCTTTTCTGTAAATCTTCCATTCCCTATTTTTTGATTATTTCCCAAAGTGGTAGATTGGGTGTGTAGACTAGGACTTGGTGTTGTAGTCAGTTTTCCCATCACTATGATACTGTGACCCAAATACCTGACAAGAACAACTTACATGAGGAAAGGTTTATTTGGGCTCAGTTTCAGAGGGTCAGTTCAGGATTGGCTGGCTCCAAGGCAGAAGCAGCAGCAGCAGGAAGTTTAGTGGAGAAAAGCCACTCTCAGCTTGTAACAGCCTAAAGCAGGGTGTGGCCACACTGCCAGTGATCCACCTCCTTCAGCCATGCCCCACCTCTGAACCATCCTGCATTCAACACATGAGCTTTGGAGGACATTCTCGCCCTACAGCATGACACCTGGGAAAGTGTATGTGTGACGTGAAGCTGGAGGGAGGTGAAGAATGGAAGGCATAATCTTTTTTTTTTTTTTTTGCTTGCATTATACTGATTTTTAGGTATAACTTGTCTTCTAGTCTTTCAGGAAGGAGACATTGAAATAGTCTTTGACTTTTCCTTTCTTTCACTGTATGTGTTGTAGTAATGACAGTTTTAAAACGCTTTAGAATTTAGACACATTGGAGTTTGAACAACACTTGTTCCACTTGCTACCACTTGAACTAGTTATTTAACCACTTTTAAATTTTTCCTTTCATCAAAGTAATATACTTACAGATTTAAAAATTCACCAGGCGTGGTGGCGAACGCTTGTAATCCCAGCATTCGGGAGGCTGAGACTGGAGGATCCGGGTTCGCGGCCAGCCTCAGCTACCTAGTAGGCACTCCACAACTTAGTGACACTTGGTTTCAAAATAAAGAATAAAAAAAAATAGGGCTTGGGGGTATAGCTTAGAGGTAGAATGCCCCTGAGTTCAACCCCCAGTACCGCAACAACAACAACAAAAAAAATTCAAATAGTGTTTCTAAATTTGCCCACATTCCCATTCCCATTCCTTTCTTTCCATTTAGCTTTCTTTCTCTTAGCTACTTCTTTTGGAATTTATTCTCATATTTTAAAGAGGTGTTCCTAATGCCACCTTTATTTCCAGTATCTGGACCTCCAGAATCTAGCTGCCTCACTCTCATTTCCCAAACACCCATGTCTCATGCATACAGAGGGGTGCCTTCCTTCCTCAAAAAATGGCTGTAGCATCCATTTGATTAAATTACCACTCAGCATGTACCTGGTTACAGTTACATAAGGACCACTTACAGCTGAGGCATGGGCTGTGAATACATTTCCTTTTTGTACCTTGTTTCATCGTTACTAGGTCTAGTCACTGCCTGGTTTATTTGCTTATTAGCTTTTCCATTGTGGATTTTCCTTGTCATCACCAAACTCTGAAGATCCCCTTTTAATATATCTAACACATCAGGTGTCCCATGGGCTTCACTCTTTTCTGGAGATATTTCTTCTGGAGTCCTGTCACCTCCAAGCTACAAGAGTTTCCAGTTTTATCCTGGTACTCCCCTTCTGTCTTTTCTGTTGAACTCCATTTTCCAGGCCCTAAACATTCTTCTTCATAACTCATTTCTTAATATTGGAGACGAATCTCCTGTGATCCTTCTGTCTCAGTCTACCAAATACTGGGATTACAAGCATGCACCAGCCCTATTTTTTATTCTTTATTTTGAAACAGGGTCTCACTAAGTTGCTGAGTGCCTCACTAAGTAGCTGAGGCTGGCCGCGAACCCGGATCCTCCAGTCTCAGCCTCCCAAATGCTGGGATTACAAGTGTGCGCCACCACGCCTGGCGCTGGCTAAAGTTCTTCTTGCATTTTTCTTCTTTCTACAACCTTTATTTCCATTTTTCATTTTTTTCTTTTATTTTTTTTTTGTCTTCCTTGAACATCTGTTGCTCTTTGGTTATCTGTGTATATTTAGGAGTGAGGCAAAATGTTGTTGGAAGCTCTGTGTGGTACCTGAGGACTGTGACATAGTGGGGTTGCTGCAGGTGATAGTAGGGGCTTAGGCTCACCTCCAAAAGTAGAGCCCTGATTCTCTCCTGTTTTTTTGTTTTTTTGTTTGTTTGTTTGTTTGTTTTGTGGTGCTGGGGATCGAACCCAGGGTTGTTCTACCTCTGAGCTATATTTCCAGCCCTATTTTATTTTTTATTTGGAAACAAGGTTTTGCAATGTAGCTGACAGCCTCACTAAGTTGCTGAGGCTGGCTTCAAACCTGCAATCCTCCTATCTCAGCATCCCAAATACTGGGATTACAGGTGTGCACCACCATACCCCGATAGTCTCCTGCTTTTGAGAGTATGGTCTCCCAGGTTCCCTGGTCACAATACTCAGATTTTTATCTTTGCTTCTCTCACAAGTTTTCACCTTCTGCCTGTAAGTGTTTCCTCTTCTAATCCTGAGTCAGATCCTGCTTGTTCTTCCACTCTCTCTCTGGAGGTCTTCGTCATCCCTGTCCTGGTCTGTTCAGGCTGCTGTGACAAACTACTGTAGTAAGGATGGTTTAAAAACAACACATGCTTATTTCTCACAGTCCTGGGACTAGATTCTGAAACCAGGATACTATCATGGCTGGGTTCTGCTGAGGGCTTCTAGGTTGCAGGCTATCTTCTTCTATCCTCATGTTAGAAAGAGGGTAAGAGTTACAAGGGCACCAACCCCATTCCCAAAGGTTCCACTCTCATGACCCAATCATCTCCCCAGAGCTCCCACCTCCAAACACCGTCACAGTGATTCAACATATGAAGTTTGTGGGTACACAAACGCTGTGGCCCTTCCTGCAATATTTCCCTTGCGGCATATTGTTTGTGAATGTTGGTATTTCCAACCACAAGTGCATTCCTTTAGAGGTCATTTCATGTACTGTTTGGTGGACTCCCACCACTCCCAACTAACAGTAGGTGGTGGGCACTGTTGATTTTGCTTTGAAGAAAAAAATAGGAAATGAGAGCTTTGTAAGCTGAGTGGAGATTCCTTCCCACAATGCACTTCCACCTGGTAATGTATTTTAAACCCTCCATAAGTGCTTTGCTGGAGATTCTGAAGGAAATCACAGAACGTCTCTGAACACTTTTCATCCCTTATGGAAGCTTCTTTAGGTCATCAGAGCTTATAGTGGCCTTGCTAGGGTGGATCGATGTGGATGCATCCTAAGTAATTTGGTATATTAATAATCGAAGTTTGTCAGTAATTTACATTAAAAGTAAGTTACATTGGTCTTAAGGTTATTCTTCTATTTTACACGTGGGTACCCAAATGTTCTCTTGGTTGTAGAGAAAAGGGTGGAATAGAAACCAGAGGAACGAACTGAACTGCAGGCGAAGTGTAGCTGGAAACCGAGGGTAATCCCTCCGCAGGGTCAAGTTCGGCCTACCCAGCCTACAAGGACCCTCCAGGTCGGTGACCAGGTGACAGTGGTGGCCAGGTGGGCAGCGGTGTGCCCGCGGCCACTCCCTCCGCGGATGGGCGTAGTCCTGGTTCCCTGCAGCTTGGGGGCAGCGGAGGGCCGGGACCGGGTACTGCCGGCTCCGCTGGCCCGCGCGCGCGGCTCCGCAGCCCGCTACAGGTAGAAAGCGGCCCTTCCGGTGCGTGGGCGCTCTGCGCCCCCTGGGCTGGGACCCCGTCGAGACTTAGGCCTGCGCTGGACAAGCGCCTACCAGCTGCTACTTGACCCCGCAGGACCGAAGCCGGACGAGGGCGGCCCCCACCGAACGCCAGCGGAAGTTACCGAGGCGGCCGCACGGTTGCCAGGCAACGAGCGGAGGCTTCTCGCCCTCCCTCCCGGCGCCTGCGCACACGCACCGCGAGGCCCCGCCCTTGCCCCGCCTCCGCGGCCTGGGCGGCTCCTCAGGCGGAAGCGCTCCTGCGGAGGCGGAAGTGAGCGCGAGGAGGCGGCGGGGTTGAGGGCGGAGAAGTCTGCGGCCTGTGCTGCGCGTCTCTAGGTAGGCTGCGCCTGGGGCACGGTGTGGCAACCTGGGGGTGGCGAGGCTCTGCGGCGCGGTGCTGAATCCGCGCTCCCCGGGGGCGCGCTGGCCCGAGCGGCTTCTCGGCCAGGCCTGTCGCCCTCGAAGGGCCCGGCCTCCGCCCAGGCGCCCAGCCAGCATCCCGAGCGGGGCGGGAGGCCGTGGCGCAGGGAGTGGCCGGGCGGCCTGTGCGGTGGTCGAGGAGAAGGTGTAGACCCGGGAACCTGCGGGCGGCTGTGCGGGGACGTGGAGGCAGGTGGGCCTCGTCCGTAGCTGTGTCCTGCAGCGCTCCGTGTCTGGCGTTCTCCCCTTGTTTTTTACTTTTCCTCTAATCTTTGGATCTCGCTGTAGGCCGCCCTCTCTGCCACGTTCACTGCTTTCGCGCAGTCTCTGTTTTTTGATTTCTTCATCCCATTCTTTCCATCTGCAGTCCACCGATGGTGGGCTTTACCTGACTTTTCCATTCCTTCGGTCCCAGAGCTCTGTTTACGCTTTTCTTAACTGGTTGAGCTCTTACAGAGCATCAACAACATGGCCGTGTCAAGTTCCTTGCTGCTCATCTCGATCACCTTTCCTCCTATTTAAAATCAATTCCTAAACACCTAATCTTACAAACATATTGAAATCTCTGAAGACCTTTGGCCCACGGAGAAGACTACAATCGGTGACATATGAGGTCATTTCGATTTTAGCAGTCCATTCTCAAACCGGAATCTGGCCATCATTTATGGGGCAGCTTTACTGTAAATCTAATGAAGTTTAGTCTTCAGGGTCCCTCATTTGCATGGGCTGATTCCAAGGCATTGGGAACTCAGCGTTCTTATGTTTATCATTTGTATTCTTTTTAAAAAGAAGGACCGCAGCTGGGTGTGTTGGCGCGCGCTTGTAACCCCAGCATTTGAGAGGCTGAGACCGGAGGATCCGGGTTCGTGGCCAGCCTCAGCTACGTAGTGAGGCACTCCGAAATTTAGTGACCCTGTTTCAAAATAAATAATAAAAAATAGGGCTGGGGGTATAGCTTGGAGGTAGAATGCCCCTGAGTTCAATCCCCAGTACCGCAAAAAAAAAAAAAAAAAAAAAAAAAAGGGACCTGAATTATGTATTTCAGCCGCTGTGCAACTCGTCATTTGTCATATCCTGCTGCCTTGAGATATGCATTCTTGTTTTCCTGACCTTCTTTCCACCTCCTGCTCCTTCACCTTCTGGATGGGCTTATTCTAAGAAGGAAGGGAGCTAACTCAGTTCTTTGGGTAGAACCTTGTTAACTTAAGTGCTCCTGTTAGATTCATTTCACTACTGAGTGCCACTCCCTTTGGGAAAAGTCGATGGTAAGAAGGATAGTAGTTCACTTAGGTGAGGTCATGCAAGTAGTTCTTACTTAGCTCCATGGAAACTAGAGTTGTACGCTGGAAATTTATTCAGAGGAATTTATTGCAGCATATGTTTCATTACTGTAAAATTGAGACAACCCTAATGCTATGTTATTTTTATAGGTCATAATAACAAATAATTTTAATTTACCTTTGGACATTTGTTTCTTTTTTGTGGTAGGAGGGTACTGGGGGTTGAACCCAGGGGCACTCTACCTCTGAGCTTCACCCTCAGCCCTATTTTTTATTTTTTATTTTTATTTTATTTTATTTTTTTGCGGTACTGGGGATTGAACTCAGGGGCATTCTACCTCTGAGCTATACCCCCAGGCCTATTTTTTATTCTTTATTTTGAAACCAAGTCTCACTAAGTTGCAGAGTGTAGCTGAGGCTGATCGCGAACCCGGATCCTCCCGTCTCAGCCTCCCAAATGCTGAGATTACAAGTGTGGCCACCACGCCCGGCTTATTCTTTATTTTGAAACAGCGTTTCACTAACTTGCAGAGGGCCTAAGTAGCTGAGGCTGGCTGCAAACCTGCAATCCTCCTGTTTCAGCCTTCCAAATACTGGAATTACAACATGCACCACCTTGCTGGGTTTAGATATCTGCTTCTTTCTAAGGTGTTCTGCTGGAAAAATATCCAGGGATTTAAAACATTTAGATGAAATAAATATATTTCTAAAGGATTTTTAAATAGTCGTTTGATTTTTTTTAAAGTTGTTTGAAATCTACCCAATTTGAGGTAAATTATCTTATTTTTACAAATAAATCAATGATGTAGAGAGATGTTGAATGATTTGCCTTCATTGATACAGTAAATCCGCACCTCAGGCAAAAGGACCAACTCCTAAGGACCATTTTCCTTATTAAAAATTTTATTCTGAAGAAGAATCTTACCTAAATCAACTCTTATTGTTGAACATTTAACATAAAGTAGATCACGTTACATCCTTGAGCATATCTATCTGCACACATCTGTTTATGTATGCTAGGTTCTGTAAAAGTGGGCAGTGTTAATACTATCAAATTAGCACTCTAGCCCAAAGAATTAACTCAATATAGATTAATGCAAATTATTATAAAGTAATTTACAGTAAAACCATGGCCAACTTTCTAGAAAGCACCTTTTTTTTTTTTAGTACTGCAGATTGAACCCAGGGGCATTTTACCCCTGAGCTACACCCCCGCCCTATTTTTAATTCTTTATTTTGAAACAGGATCTCACTAAATTGAGGAGGGCCTCAGTAAGTAGGTGAGGCTGGTTGAGAACCTCTGATCCTCCTGTCTCAGCCTCCCAAGGACTGGGATTACAAGTGTATGCCACCATGTCCGACTAGAAAGCAACTTTCCGAATAGTTTTGGGGTAGTTTTAAGTTTTTGTCTAAGAACCAAGATGTCTTGAACTTGGGCCTAAGTTCATTTAGGATGGGGATCTTTCTAAGATATGTTATTTCTCTATGTTAAGTAGAATGTGCTGAATGTGATATAAATTTCTTAATAATCTCAGGTGAACATTTCAAACATGATTTATTATGTTGGGATATAAAGAGTGATGTTGTTCTGAGACTTTTGGGGGCGTATGCAGCTCTTTTCCCTATTAATCCTTTGAAGTTTTCATGTCTTTTTGCTTTTTTTTTTTTTAAGGTTTTTTTTCCCCTTTAGTTTTCTTATGTCAACTGTCAGCACTTCTTCCTGCTTTTAGTATACTTGTTTGAGTTGCCCTTTCCATGTACTTTTCTGCTTCTCTGGGTTCAGGAGCTGATGGTTAGAACTGAGTAGGAAGCTAGTCTATACGCTGGGTGTGGTGATGCACTCCTATAATCCCTGTACTTGGGAGGCTGAGACAGAAGATCAATGGTTTGAATCCAGCTTTAGCAATTTAGTGAGGTCCTCTGCAACTTAGTGAGACCCTGTATCAAAATAAAATAGGGTTGGGGTGTAGCTCAGAGTGGAATGCCCCTAGGTTCAATCCCCAGTACCATAAAACAAAACAAAAACTAGTTCACAGATAATAAGAGCCTGGGGGAGTTCCTTGTGAGTAGGTTGTTGTAGTTTTAACTTTGCTTCTTATCAGATCTTTGGATTCTGGATTCTGGATAAGTGAGACATTACAAATGTGTGTAAGTATGCACATATTTTTTTTCTTTTCTGTGTATAGTTGAAGTGTGCTTCCTTAGCCTCTAAGAGGTTTTGTAGAGCTTTGCTGGGTAGGGAAAGGACAGTGGCATAGAGTACTGAGAAAAGCCAGAGCCTCTCCTGTCCTTGTCATCCTACGAGGGCCCCTATGAGTAAGTAGGAATAACCTGTTGGCAGAAGGCCATAGGCCCTCTTGGTGTACAGGAACCAGGTCACCCTCAGGTGTAGCAGGGGAGAGGGGAGGCCTAACAAAAGGAAGACAGAGTTTTGAGACTATTCGTGTTAGTTACTGTCTGACCAAGAGGCTGAACAATGCTAATAATGTGTCTAATCTGGGCCAGTGAGACTAGAGGTCAGGTGTGCCATGGGGCTTTTGGAATAAACTACACATATGTGAAGTGTCCAGTGGTCATATTTTGACATATATATACACACACACACACACACACACACACACACACACACACTGTCTTTCTTCTCTAAAGCCCTTGTCACCTTCTTTCAAAATTCATCATCTTGCCAGGGACTGGGTCTCCTTCATTGTCATGTCCAGGTTCCTAGCAGGGGCCCGGGGCATGGTAAATACTTGATGGAATTTGGTGGAGTTGCTGGGTACTGTTGTCCTTGTGAAGAGGCCAGGCTCATGAACTTTCTTGATCCCATTGCCTCCATGTCCAGAGTGCCCCAAGACAGACGTTGGCATGGGTCACATCTTGTAGTGTTAGAGCTTGGTTGAGGTGTGCTGCTCTTCTAGTTTCCACAAGTGTTTGTAAGGTGGAAGACAGGAATAAAGTCCCTCTTCAATTTGTCTGTCCCTTTCACACTTCCTCATTCTCTAGTGACCCAGTAGTTGGGACTGGCCTACCTGTCAGAGGAGAAATGCCTAGAGTGCAGTAGCCTCCAGCTGCACTGGGCCTACATTTCCCTTCAGTTCCTTCTCAGAGGTACCCACTTCTGTGTTGTTGTCTCAAGCCCTGTGGTAGGCTGCTGGAAGACCATGATTTACTGTGTAGTCCATACTAGGCAAATTAGAGTCTGTAAACTTGTGGATTCCTGATTTCTCTGTATACCTGTGTCCGTCCACATAGGCCATTATGTTTAGTAACAGTGATTCTAAATTTCAACATAAAATGTGTGATGTATATACCCAAATTTTTTATATTTTCATTATTAGTGACTATTAATGAAAACATTCTTAACATTAGGGGCCAGTGTTAATTAACAATTAGTAAATTATTAAGATAGCCTTGCCAAGGGTACCTTTTCTCAACCTAGTAATTTATTTAGTTTCTTCATTTGTGAATTAGAGCTTTTGATTTTTGCCAGTTTAGTCAGAGCTGTTTTATAGATTAAAGGTGCATGAGCACCCTGCTCTGCATGGTAGCTGGTGTGTGCACTGTAAGATGTGGGCTACTGCCTATGTGTGCTTGGTCCTTCGGCCCTGAGTCTCAGAAGCATCATTTATTCTGTGTTGCTTTTTGCATATTAAGGGTCTTTTGTTGTGTTTTTATCAATGGACACCATACCCTAATGACATAGATACAAAGTATCCTCATGGATTTTTTTTTTCTGACCATTGATGGATATTTTGCCTGCCTGAAGACCATCTTATATTATGTCTATGTGTAAGGACATCTTATTATATAATGTATTCTGCATATACCTTTTCCAGATTTTGAATTCTGCTCTTGAACTATTTTGTATTTGTTTTTAAATTTTATTATTTTTTATGTTTAAATCTTATTTATTTTTTTATTGGTGCACTGTAATCATACATCTTTCTTAGGTACAAGTTGGTAAAGGCATACATGCACACATCTCTCATTTAACCCTTCTCCAATTCCTGCCCAGACCCTCCTCCTCCCTCAGTTTAGTGATTAGTTCAGTTTAGTGATTGACTTTGATATGTTTGTGAAAGTCCATCATGTGCATTAGGGTGTTTCCCTCCCCTCCCCCATCACCTTCAGTTAAGTCACCTTCTTTGCTCATCTAACCTTCTCCTTCTTTGTCTAAAGTCCCTCTTTTGACCCACTTTCTCCCTAGCTTCCGCATTTTAGGGAGAGCATACAATTTTTTACTTTTTGTGACTGACTAATCTCACTTTACATAATGTTTTCCTGTTCCATCCATTTACCTGCAGATAACATGATTTTATTCTTCTTTATGGCTGAGTAAAATTCCATTGTGTACATATCCCATAGTTTTGTAATCCATTCATCTGTTGATGAACATCTTGGCTGGTTCCATAGTTTGGCAATTGTGAATTGTGTGGCTATAAACATAGATACACATGCATTGGTTTGGTTTCCATTCTTTTGGGTAGATACCCAGAAGTGGTATAGCTAGATCATATGGTAGGTTCATTCCCATTTGTCTGAGGATACTCCATACTGTTTTCCAAAGTGGTTGCACTAATCTGCAATCCCACCAACAGTGTATTAGGGTTCCCACTTCTCCGCACCCTCACCAGCATTTGTTGTTTGTGTTTTTGATGATTGCCATTCTAATTGGGGTTAGGTGAAATCTCAGGGTAGTTTTGATTTGCATCTCTCTGATTGCCAATGATGTTGAACATTTCATCATACATTCATTGGTCAGTTGTATTTCTTCTTTTGTGAAGTGTCTATTTAGATAATTTGCCCACTTTTTTGGGTTGTTTTCTTAGCTGTGAGTTTCTTGAGTTCTCTGTATATTCTAGATATTAGTCTTCTATTGGAGGAGTAGCTGGCAAAAATTTTCTCCCACTCTGTGGGCTCTCTGCTGAGGTTCTTGATAGTTTACTTTGCTGCACAGAAGCTCTTCAGTTTAATTAAATCCCATGTATTGATCTTCCTTTGAGTTGCTTGTGCCTTTGGGGTCTTGTTGAGAAAGTTTTTACCTGTGCCTGTGTGTTGAAGTGTTTGGACCTATACCCTCTTCAAGTAGCTGCAAGGTCTATGTCCTGACTTCCAGGTCTGTGATCCATCTTGAATTGATTCTTGTGTAGGGTGAGAAAGTAGGGTTTATTTCCATTTTCTTGCATATAGTTAACCAGTTTGCCAACACCATTTTTTGAAGAGGCCTCTACATTATTCAATTTGATTATTATGTGGTGTGGTAAATCTTTTCTTTGTTTTAAAATTTTAGAACAGGGAGCTTTTCATTGAGTCAGTCACTATCTCAAATATTACAACATTTAGGATAGTGAATTTTTATTCATTTTCAACACCTTTATTGAAATATATTTGATACATTTATAGTATACAGTTTGATAAGATTTAATATATGTATTATATGGCCGTGGAACTATCAACACAAAGTAGTACACAAATCTATTACCCCCAAAGTATCCTCTAGGGAATGACACACACCACTGACTTGTTCTAAGCTAGAAGCTCAGTCAAGTCATACATGTGTGTTCTTTTTTTTTGGTACTGGGGATTGAACCCAGGGGGCATTCTACCTCTGAGGTACACCCCTGAGCCCTATTTTTTATTCTTTATTTTTGAAACAGGATCTCACTAAGTTGCGGAGGGCCTCACTAAATAGCTGAGGCTAGCCACAAACCTGCTATCCTCCTGTCTCAGCCTCCTAAGTACTAGGATTGCAAGCATATGCCACCACACCCAGCTCTTATGTGTTAGGTTTTTAAAAATAACTTCTATTTAAGTTCTTGGGTGAAAAATAATTACTTGTATGGAAACTATTAACCTCTTTTTTTTTTTTAAGTTACTGAGGATTGAACCCAAGGGCATTCTACCTCTGAGCTACACCCCCAGACCTACTTTATTTTTTATTTTGAAACAGGATCTCACTAAATTGTGGAGGGCCTCACTAAGTAGCTGAGGCTGGCTGTGAACCCAGATCCTCCTGTCTTAGCCTCCCAAGTACTAGGATTACAAGCGTGCACCACCACACCCGGCTATTAACCTCTTTTTGAATGTAGTTGAGAAATATCTTTTTTTTTTTGCAGTTCTAGGGATTGAACTCAGGGGCATTCTACCTCCGAGCTATACCCCCAGCCCTGTTTTTTATTCTTTATTTTGAAACCGGGTCTCACTAAGTTGCGGAGCGCCTCACTAGGTAGCTGAGACTGGCCTCGAACCCGGATCCTCCGGTCTCAGCCTCCCGAATGCTGGGATTACAAGCATGCACCACCACGCCCAGCTGAGAAATATCTTGAAGCTGATATACTCCTATAATCCTGGTATTTGGGAGGATGAGAAAAGAAGCCTCCGCAACTTTGTGAGGTACTCTGCAACTTAGTGAGATCTTGTTTCAAAATAAAAAATAAAAGTAGGGCTGAGGGCGTGGCTTAGAGGTAGAATTCTCCTGGACTCAATCTAGTACCATACACACATACACACACATACACACACATACACACACACACACACACACACACACACACACACACACAGAACTATCTTGAATAATAAATAGTCTTAGTGAAAATCTTAAAGATTGCTATATTGTCTTTGTGAAAAGTCTAGCTCCAGTAATTAATATATGCTTAGGTAAAGTGCCTCATGTGTTTTAATTGAAAACTTTTTGAGCTGGGCGTGGTGGCGTATGCTTGTAATCCCAGCATTTGGGAGGCTGAGACCGGAGGATCCGGGTTTGAGGCCAGCCTCAGCTGCTTAGTGAGACCCTCTGCAACTTAGTGAGACCCTGTTTCAAAGTAAAGAATATAAAAAATAAGGCTGGGGCTGTAGCTCGGAGGTAGAATGCCCCCAGGTTCCATTCCCAGTACGGCCAAAAAAAAAAAAAGAAAAGAAAACTCTTTGGGCTCCTAGCCAGCATGTCATGTTACTTTGGTGACACAAGTATTTTGAACAATTAAATATTGCCTCATGTTTGCTTTTAAAAGTGCCATATGGCATAGTTGCTAATTGCAGATTTATTTTTCTTTGCAGATCCTTTCCCAGAGTCCAGTTATGGGTGTGAGAGGTTTGCAGGGGTTTGTGGGAAGTTCCTGCCCACATATATATACAATAGTCAATTTCAAAGACCTGGCAGAGCGCCACCGAAGCAAGCACCCTGGATGCACTCCTACTGTTGTGGTGGATGCCATGTGCTGTCTCCGATATTGGTACACCCCAGAATCTTGGATCTGTGGTGGCCAATGGCGAGAATATTTTACTGTCTTGCGAGGTTTTGTTGACACCTTTGCAGCTGTTGGCATCAAATTGGTATTCTTCTTTGATGGCATGGTGGAACAGGATAAGAGAGATGAATGGGTAAATCGAAGACTTAAGAACAACAGGGAAATATCCAGGATTTTCCATTATATCAGGTCACACAGGAAGCAGCCAGGAAGAAACATGTTTTTCATCCCCTCCGGGTTGGCCATATTTACACGGTTTGCTCTGAAGATACTGGGTCAGGAGACTTTGTGTTCACTACGGGAGGCAGACTATGAAGTGGCTTCCTATGGTCTTCAGCACAATTGTCTTGGGATTCTTGGGGAAGACACAGATTACTTAATTTATGACACTTGTCCCTACTTTTCAATTAGTGAGCTCTGCCTGGATAGTCTTGACACCATAATGCTGTGTCGAGAGAAACTCTGCCAGAGTCTGGGACTCCATGTGACCGACCTTCCTCTGCTAGCCTGCCTGCTTGGCAATGATGTCATCCCAGAAGGCATGTTTGAGAGCTTTCGGTACAAGTGCTTATCTTCCTACACTTCTATAAAGGAGAACTTTGACAAGAAAGGTAATGTTATCTTAGCTGTATCAGACTATATATCCAAAGTTCTTCATTTGCATCAAGGTGAGAAAAAATTAGAAGAGATGTTACCTTTGGGATCACACAAAGCTCTTTTTTATAAAGGCGTGGCATCATATTTGTTGCCAGGACAGAAATCTCCATGGTTTTTCCAAAAACCCAAAGGTATCATAACATTGGATAAGCAAGAAACATCCATGAGTTCAGACCCTACATCCAAGCAAGGTGTTTCCATATATACAGAGTCTGAATCTACGCAAGAGGTTCCCATGTGTACAGAGCCTGGATCTAAGCAAGAAGATCTCATATGTACAGAGCCTGAATTAAAGCAAGATCTTCCCCTGTGTACAGAAGCTGAATCCAAGCAAGAAGTCCCCCTATGTACAGAGCCTGAATCTAAGCAAGATGTTCCCATGTGTACAGAGCCTGAATCCAAGCAAGAAGTTTCTATGTGTACAGATCCTGAATCCAAGCAAGAAGTTCCCATGTGTATTGATCCTGAATCCAAGCAAGAAGTTCCTGTGTGTACACACCCTGAAAGCAAGCAAAAATCACCTGTAGGAACAAACCCTGAATTTAATCTAGAAGCATCCATGTGTACCTCCCCTGAATTTAATCTAGAAGCAGCCATGTGTACCTACCCTGAATTTAATTTAGAAGCAGTCATGTATACAAACCCTGAAATTCAATATGAAGAACCCTTGAATATGGAGCATAGAATAAAGCAACAAGTAACCATGGTTTCAGATCCTGAAATCTTAAAGGTAGGTGGATATGCTCATTTCATCTAAGATGTCATGATGGAAAATATATACACTGATAGATTTGTTAGGGGATGTTTACTCACCACTCTAGTGGTTAAGGGACTGTGTGTGTGTGGGGGGGGAGGGATATGACACAGAATAGGAACCTCTGAATCTAGTTAGAAAGGATAATATATAAGTGAAAATACATTATGACCTATGTTTGATATTGTCACATGACTGTGACAGGCAAGAGCTATAGGAGTTCTAAGGAGAGAGAGTGTTGTGGGTTAAGGTACAAAGAGAAGTCCCCCAAAGAGGTAGAACCAGAGCCAGACCTTCAAGGAGCAAGCGTGTGCTCCAAATAGACAACGACTTGAGGTTATGGGAGCCCTACATGTGGTGTTTGGAGCCTGTGTCACTGAGCATAGCTAGGCTATGCAGGCTGCATGAAGGGTTTGAGGGGAAGAAAGAATTGGAAAAGGTAAAGCATAGCCAGATTGTGAAGGTTTTAAATGCCACACAAGAAATTTGGAGTAATTTTGAACATGCTATAAAACTTTTGAAGAGTTTTGATGGAGGGCCACTAGTAAGCCCCTGTTTAAATGAGGTTCTGTGCTGGGCATAGTGTTTATCTTTCCTTTTGGGATCTTCTCTGCAGCCTATAAGGTAGGTATTGTCTGTTTTTGCCCTCTTTTGGGCATCCTTGTCTTGGGGCTCTGAACCCAGGTCCTTGCACATGCTTAGTGCTTGCCCCTGAGCTACATCTTGAGCCTTAAGCCTGGTGTAACAGATAAGGCTTCTCGAATTCTGTACTACTGCCAGAATGAAAGATTTCTTAGTAAATTTGTAAAAATTCCAACTCCTTTGAAATAAAAAGAATCAGAAGTGGAAGAGGGAATAAAAAAGAAATTGGAAGTGATTCTGCCCTGAAGGAATCATCAAATAGAGAACTTGAGTATGTCCAATCAGAGGCATCCATCACTTGGGATTGGCTGTAGCTGGCCAGAGCATCAGGCCAGGTCAGGCCAGATCTATGTGTGAAGTAGATGTACTGTATCTTTATTATCTTTTTTTTTTTTTTTTTAATCGTACTATTTTAAGGCTGCTAGCAGGTTTGCCTTGGTTTGAAGGAATTCTGGCAGTAAAGTACCCATGTATCATGTGCCTAGGTTCTGAAGAGCACAAGGCACTTGAACAGTCTTGACGTTATCATTTGACACTAGTAACAGTGAGTGGTGCTCCAGGCCTTGTGTCGAATGCTTTTCCTACACCTGCTCAATTTAACTCCCACAGCAGTCCTGCAAGGTTGGCACTTTTATGGAACCCCCATTATATGCAAAGAGTTCGAGGAATAGAGAGAGGAATACTCAAGTCTACAATAGTGAATCCATATAACTAAGATGACTTACATGTATATAAAGGAGACTTCAGTTCAGAGTTTTTGATAGCCCAAGTTATTCTGTCTCACATTTTAAGTGCTTTTGGGGTAGACTATTTGGATATAAATTTTGAATAGTAATCTAGATTAATTTATTCTCTCAGCAATAAGAATGTTCTTTACAGGAAAATGAAACCTGTTTATAGGTTATTGCAGAACCTCTGATCTTAACTGCTTATTTTACAAGAAAGTAGAATTAATTTAAATTATATATCTCATTGCCTGCTGTGTGGCATGCACAGGAGAAACACTTGTGTTGGTATATGGTTTCTTGCTCAATAAATAATTATCGAGGCTGGGTGCAGTGCCACACAGCTGTGCTTCCAGCTCTTTGGGGAGGCTGAGACTGGAGGTTCACTTGAGCTCAGGAGTTTGAGGCCAGTCTGGGCAACATAGAAAATAAACCACCCTTGAAGGAACAAAGGAACGAATACAGTACATCTACTTCACACAGTCCATGTTTGATGGAAGGAGCAGACAAGGTGGGAATGAGCCACTAGCACCGAGTGGTTGGTCTTGGTTGCTGGAGGGGAAAGGGCTTCGGAGACGGTCACAGGTGACTCTGAGAGGGCTGTGAGATGAGAGGTTGGGAAGCAGTGGTAAGGAAAGACATTCTAGGTGACTTTCGTGCTCCTGGAAGCAAAAGAAGGCAGGCAAGGTTTGTTCTTGAGAAGGATGAAGATGGCCCACTGAGACTGGAGTGTGGCAGTTTCTTTGAGGGCAAATGGCGTATGAGGAGGCAAAGGAGATGGAGTCTTGATTGTGGGACTTGGAATGTCATAGTGAGGAATCTGTGGTACTTAAGAGGGACGCAGTTGGACCTGTCTCCGAGATGACAAGATGGTGGTAGTGTGGTGTTAAAGATGATTGGAAAGGCAAGAAGCTTGAGCTGGGTTCTCGTTAGGAGCCTTTTGCAGTGACCCTGGGGAAAAGTCATGAGCACATGGTTACTGGGAGGACTCTAGACAAAGCAATGAGCTACTGCCAAGGTAAATTTAAGACTGGTAGAGGATTGGAGACAGGAAGAGGCAGAGGAAGAGTTATGTAAATAAAATTTGAACTTGGTAGCCCAAAGGAAAGCAAACACAAATGCCATTTGATATCATGAGTTTAAATGGCAGTTATTCCTGAGTGCCTTAACAAAACTGGCATATAATAAAAGCTATTGATTGTTTCTATTTGAAGGTCACTGTTTATTCTCAAGGTGAAACAGTTGTATCTGACTTCTGAACAGATTGCCCGAACACACCATGTCCAGGGGGAAAGCTACCTGGTGTACAGCATCATGAACAGTGGGGAGATCGAGTGCAGCAACACCTTGGAAGACGAGCTGGACCAGGCCCTGCCCAGCCAGGCCTTCATTTACCGTCCTGTGCGACAGCGTGTTTATTCGCTCCTCCTTGGGGGCTGCAAAGGTGAGAGCTGGTTGGTCTCTCATAGTAATGGTTTGATTTGGAGTTGAATTCTAAGAAACTGCCTGATGAAGTGGAGTCTGTTCTTTCAGAACAGGGAGACAAATTAAATAGACCTTTTTCTCTATAAAATTTGTGATTGAGAATACCACTCACATCTGTAAACACTTAAAGATCAGTGCCACGGGACATCTATAGGGCTCAGGGGTCTATGTAGCTCGGAGGTAGAATGCCCCTGGGTACAATCCCCAGTACTGCAAAAATAAATAAAGAAATAAATAAAAATCTATCATTCTTTTGGTCTTTTGGGGGTTAATAGTGTTCTCTAAATCCAGTGCTTAATAGACTGTTAGAACCATGCAGCATATGCTGTCTGCTCCCACATGTAATGCTAACACCCATGTGACCAAGGAGGCAAACATGGGGAGACAGTTAAACTCAGTAATAAAAGAACCTGGGTGATAAACTGGGGCCAAATGTTTGAAAATTTTTCCTATTTTTTTTCTTTCTTTTATTATCATATGCTTTTATTGGTGCATTATAGTCTCACATCTTACTGTAAATCATGTTGACAGTGATATGCATGGACACAGCACTTGGTACCACCCCCCTTTCTCCCCATTACCCCCTTTCCAATACAGAATACTGAGATTGGATTTCTTTCTTAATGGATTCATAGTTGGCATGTAGAAAAGCTACTGATTTTTTTAGGCTGATTTTGTAACCCATTACTTTGCTGAATTTGTTAATTAGTTCTAGTTGTCTTTCAGTTAAGTTTTTTGGGTCTTCTAGATAGAGGATCGTGTCATCTATAAATAAAGATAATTTTAATTCTTCTTTTCCTATTTGAATTCCTTTGATATCCCTTTCTTTTCTTATTTCTCTGGTAAGAGTCTCGAAGACTATATTGAAAAGGAGTGGTGATACTGGACATCCTTGTCTTGTTACTGATTTTAAAGGGAATTCCTTCCTTCAGAGTGTCCCATAGATTTTGATACGTCGTGTCTCTATTTTCATTTAATTCCAGGAATGTTTTATTTCTCTCCTTATTTCTTTTCTGATCTAATCCACATTCAAGAGTGTATCATTCAGTCTCCATGTATTTATGTAATTTCTTTTGGTCTTCCCTTTGTTGATTTCTACTTTCATTCCGTTATGACCTGAGAAGATGCAGGGAATTAGATTACATTTTTTTAATTTGCTGGTGCTTGCTTTGTGGCCCAGGATGTGGTATATTTTGGAGATTCCATGGGGAGCTGAGAAGAATATGTATTCATCTGTTGCTGATTGAAATATCCTATATATGTCTGTTAGGTCCATTTGGTTTATAGTGTTGTTTACGTCTGAAGAGTCTATACTCATCTTTTGTCTGAAAGTTCGATCTAGTGGTGTGTTGCAGTCTCCCAATATTACTGTATTTGGATCGATTTGAGACCTGATATCCTGAAGAGTTTATGTCCCACATTTGGGGTATAGATGTTTACTATTGTCATATCTTCTTGTTGTATGATTCCTTTTATTTTTATATTTTATTTATTTATTTATTTTATTTTATTTTTTGCAGTAATGGGGATTGAACTCAGGGACATTCTATCTCCGAACTATACCCCCAGCCCTATTTTTCTTTGATTCTTTATTTTAAAACAGGGTCTCACTGAGTTGCGGAGTGTCTTACTAGGTAGCTGAGGCTGGCTGTGAACCCGGATCCTCCAGCCTCAGCCTCCCAAATGCTGGGATTACAAGCGTGCACCATCATGTATGATTCCTTTTATTAATAAGAAATATCCCACTTTGTCTCTTCTGATGTGTTTTAGCTTAAAGTCTGTTTTGTCAGATATGAAGATTGCTACTCCTGCTTGTTTTCAGTCTCCATATGCAGGGAATATCTTTTTCTATTCTTTAGCTTTAGCATATGGATATCTTTGGCTAAAAGGTGGGTTTCTTGCAAGCAGCATATAGTTGGATTATATTTTTTAATCCACATTGCCAGTCTGTGTCTTTTACTTGAGGAGTTAAGACTTGCCGTTCTATGTTGTTATTGAGATATGATTTATGTTTCCTGTCATTTTGAGTTGTATTTTCTGTTTGATGTGATGTTATTTCTCCTTTGCTTAGTTGCCAACCTGGTGGAGTTCACCTCTTCACTGGTTCTGGAATTTGCTTTTTTTTCTTCTTTGTGTTTTAGTTCTTTTTTTTATTTTTTATTTTTATTTTTTTGTGGTACTGGGGATTGAACTCAGGGGCATTCTACCTCTGAGCTATACCCCCAGCCCTATTTTTTATTCTTTATTTTGAAACAGGGTCTCACTAAGTTGCAGAATGCCTCACTAGGTAGCTGAGGCTGGCTGTGAACCCAGATCCTCTGGTCTCAGCCTCCCAAATGCTGGGATTACAAGTGTGCGCCACCACGCCCGGCTCTGTGTTTTAGTTCTTTAAGTATTTTCTCTAGTGCTGGCTTGGTAGTCATGAATTCTTTAAGTTTCTGATTATCTTGGAATGTTTTTATTTCTCCATCAATTTTGAATGATATCTTTGCTGGATATAGCAGTCTTGGTTGGGCCTGTAGTATATCATACCAGCCCCTTCTGGCATTCATGACTTGGGTTGAGAAGTCTGGAATGATTTCTATTGTTTTACCCTGAATGTCACCCATTCTTTTGTTCTTGATGCTTTTAAGATTTTTTTTCTTTCCTTTTTTTGTTTTCCCCCCCAGAACTGGGGATTGAATGCAGGGGTATTCTACCTCTGAGCTACACCCCCAGCCCTATTTTTTTTATTCTTTTTGCGGTACTGGGGATTGAACTCAGGGGCATTCTACCTCCGAGCTACACCCCCAGCCCTATTTTTTTATTCTTTATTTTGAAACTGAGTCTCACTAAGTTGCAGAGTACCTCACTAGGTAGCTGAGGCTGGCCAGGAACCTGGATCCTCCGGTTTCAGCCTCCCGAATGCTGGGATTACAAGCCTGCGCCACCACGCCCGGCTCTATTCTTTATTTTTTGAAACAGGGTCTCACTAAGTTGCGGAGTGTCTCACTAAGTAGCTGAGACTGGCCATGAACTTGTGATCCTCCTGTCTCAGCCTCCCAGGTACTGGGATTACAAGCATGTGCCACCATGCCCAACTGAGATTCTTTCCTTGACCTCTATGTTAGTCATTTTGATTATTACATGGTGTGAGGTGTGGGGAGGTCCTTCTTTGATATTGTCTTAATGGTGTTCTGTATGTCTCCTGTACATGAATGTTCAATTGTTTTTCTATGTTTGGAAAGTTCTCTGAAATTATTTCTCTGAAGAGGTTTCTGATAACCTGGGTTTGTACTTCTAGACCTTCTTCACTGCCTTTTATCAGTAAGTTAGGACGTTTCATATTGTTCTATATTTCTTGGATGTTTAGGATGTGTTTTAATGCCTTTGGTATATTGCCAACTGTGCTTTCAGGTTTTTTTGTTTGTTTGTCTGTAGAACTGGGAATTGAACCCAGGGGCATTCTACGTCCAAGCTACACCCCCACTCCTATTTTTTATTTTTATTTCGAAACAGGGTTTCACTACGTTGTAGAGGGCTTCACTAAGTAGCTGAGGCTAGCTGTGAACCTGCGATCCCCCTGTCTCAACCTCCCAAGGGATTATTTAGGCAATCAAAAATTAAGCCAAAGGTCTAATTTGGCTTTTTTCCTCTGGCTGGCTAGTTCTGTATATGGAAAGTGGGAGTTTTCCTATGCAGAACACTGCATACTGCCTAGCTGGCTGAGTTCCAACAGCATGGTTTTAGTTTTAGCAGTGTTCCCAAAGAGACCTTTGGCAATGTCTTTTCCAGTGAGGTAGTCAAGCTGGTAGCAGTTTAGGACATTGTCCACTCAGAGCATGTGTTCAATGCTATGAGAACCTCCTCAAAAGGACCACACAGAAAGTGGGTGATGCTTTTGGTTTTTTAAATCAGTTACAAGAATACTTCTCAGATTTTTTTTTTTTTTTCATATGTGTGAAATTTAGGCTGAGTTGAATGTTTTCATTAAACTCAGTTCATGAGCATCTGGTCTGGCCTTCTGCTAAAAACAGAAGGTCTTTGCTATGGGGAGTTCACAGTTGGGGTGGGTGGCCTGCGGGTAATAGGCAGGCATTTGCAATATCTAGCCAAAGCAGTGTGCTGTGGGAAGGATGGGAAGGGCATCCTTGGGAGGACTGGTCTCCATGCTGAAATGAGAGGGGAGAATAGGAGCTAACCAAGTGTAGGTCAAGAGAGGAAAGGGTGAGTGAGTATTTCTAGACCAAAGGAACTCTTCAGCCAGAGACAGAGGCCAGCAGGAGCACATGAGGCCTGCAGCCTGGCCAGTGTTATGTGTACTCAGTGGGATCCTGTCACCTGGCACAGCTTGAAGATGTGAGCCCCTGCCTGTGCCTGTGTATCAGAAACATGGGGAGTGGGCCCAGAGGTATGCTTCAGCACTGCATCCGGTAACTCTGAGCCGGCACGAGAGCTGTTGGGTAGAGGCAAGCAGCAGGCTGTCTGATGTCTGTAGTTGTATTTGAGACCTGTTGGGTAGCTGCTGAGGGATCTTGATTAGTCAGCAGCTGGTTAAGTTTTTGTTTTTAAAAAGCAAAAAGAAGCCAGGTATATTGGCACAGGCTTCTAGTCTCATTACTTGGGAGGCTGATACAGGAGGATGGCAGGTTTGAGACCAGCCTCAACAACTTAGTGATGCTCTTTTTCAAAATAATAGGAGGCAAGAGAGAAACAGCAACTGCAGAGGGATGTGGAGTCTTAGGGATTCAAACACAGAAGCCCAGAAAAGAGGCTCAGGAGACAGAAGGGCCAGTGAGTGCAGAGAGGTCTCTGAGGCTGGGCTGCCAGGAGGGAAGGCGGTGTAGGGACAGGCATGGAGCTAGACTCCTTGCCACTGCTGACATCTAATGGCATCTGGCAGCCTAGTGAGAATGTTGAGAAGGTCTTCCTTTCACCCTGGCTTTGCTGAGTAAAGTAGAAGAGTAGAAATCAAACTGAATTCTTCATGGCAGTTACTCATGCAACATGCAGAAATTCCTTTGTTCCAGATAACTGCTACCAGCTTTTTGAATAGTCTAACACATTTCTCTCAGTATTTTCTGCAACCGTGTGAGAGTAGAGGGGAGGGAGAGAGGACCTTGTTGGACTCTTCTGGGAACGAGTGGGTACCCGTAGGCTGGGGGTGGGGAGTAGCCGCTGCTGCCTGTGGTCACTCCCAGTTCCTTAGGTAAGGGGATCACAGATGAGGCAGCAGTTGCTCAGAAATGAATGTGCCTCCTGCATCTGCTGACCTGCTCTCTCTCCTCAGATGACACCCCGGCTGTCAAGGAGTGGTTCGTATACCCTGGGAACCCGCTGAGGCACCCGGACCTCGTCAGGCCTCTGCAGATGTCCGTTCCAGGTATAGACAGCTGGGATCTATTCATTGTAGGATGTTAGTTCAGGAATGAATCCACAGTGTGGGCATTTTTCATAGCTCCACATGGACTGATTTCCATTTTGACCGTTGGTCCAAGACAGATGTGCCTATCTGGTGCA
>PVLC010013839.1:0-40640 GCA_004027655.1 Graphiurus murinus
GTTCAGACGGCGAGCGACTCGGTAAAAACGTCGGTGACGATCTGAATGAAGGCAAACCTACCCTTCCGCTGCTGCACGCGATGCGGCACGGCAACGCCGAACAATCCGCCATGATCCGCGGAGCGATTGAACAGGGTAACGGTCGTCATCTTCTTGAAGCCGTGCTGGAAACCATGGCCACCTGTGGTTCGCTTGAATGGACCCAAAAACGCGCGGAGGAAGAAGCTGATAAAGCTATTGCCTCGCTTCAGGTCCTTCCCGATTCTCCATGGCGGGAAGCGCTAATTGGCCTCGCCCACATCGCTGTACAGCGCGATCATTAATTCCCGCCCTCCTTTCCCGCGTCAATCGCGGGAAAGTTCCAATAAACTCCTGTAAACTCAAAAGCTGCTTTATTTCTTGATATATTCCTAATATCCCATCCATTAAAAGAACTTGTTAGAACATTACTGGAACTCAAGGTATAGTCATTTTGTCGCCCATTAAGGACGAACGGAATGTTTAATACCAGGAGAATTTATGGATAAGTTCATCGACTGGCATCCGGCGGATATTATTGCCGGATTACGCAAAAAAGGGACGTCGCTGGCAGCTGAATCGCGGCGTAATGGTTTAAGTTCTTCAACGCTTGCCAACGCGTTGACTCGTCCCTGGCCCAAAGGCGAGCTGATTATTGCGAATGCGCTGGAAACCGATCCGTGGGTGATATGGCCATCGCGCTATCACGATCCCCATACCCATCAGTTTATCGACAGAACGCAGATGATGCGTCAGAGGAAGAATAACAAGTAAAGCGAGGTTGCAGAAAACAGCCCCCGGACCAACGTCAGAGGGCTGCTGCTACAGGCTTATTCGCCTTTGACGCGTTCGATATTCGCGCCCAGCGCCTGCAGTTTGTCTTCGATACGCTCGTAGCCGCGGTCAATGTGGTAAATACGATCGACAATCGTCGTACCTTCCGCGATACAGCCCGCCAGTACCAGGCTGGCTGACGCGCGCAGATCCGTCGCCATTACCTGAGCGCCAGAAAGCTGCTGCACGCCGTGGCAAATCGCCGTATTGCTTTCGATTTCCGCATGCGCACCCATACGGATCAGTTCCGGAATATGCATAAAACGGTTTTCGAAGATCGTCTCGGTGATCACCCCTGTTCCCTCAGCAACCAGATTCAGTAATGTGAACTGGGCCTGCATGTCGGTCGGGAAACCCGGGTGCGGGGCAGTACGCACGTTGACAGCCTTCGGCCGGTTGCCATGCATGTCGAGGCTAATCCAGTCCTCGCCCGTTTCGATATCCGCGCCGGCATCACGTAGCTTCGCCAGAACCGCATCCAGGGTATCGGGCTGAGCATTGCGGCACAGAATCTTACCGCCAGAAATCGCCGCTGCCACCAGGAACGTCCCGGTTTCAATACGATCCGGCAGAACGCGGTACACGCCGCCACCGAGGCGCGCTACGCCTTCGATGGTGATACGATCGGTACCCTGACCTTTGATTTTCGCGCCCAGCGTATTAAGGAAGTTTGCGGTATCAACAATTTCCGGCTCACGCGCGGCGTTTTCGATAACGGTCGTGCCTTCCGCCAGCGTCGCTGCGCTCATGATGGTCACGGTTGCGCCAACGCTGACCTTGTCCATCACGATATGCGCGCCTTTCAGACGGCCGTTGACCGACGCCTTAACATACCCTTCTTCCAGTTTGATTTCCGCGCCCAGCTGCTCAAGGCCGGTAATGTGTAAATCAACGGGGCGCGCGCCGATAGCGCAGCCGCCAGGCAGTGAAACCTGACCCTGGCCAAAGCGGGCCACCAGCGGCCCCAGCGCCCAAATAGACGCGCGCATAGTTTTAACGAGATCATACGGAGCACAGAAAACGTCGACCGGGCCGGCATCAATCCAGACGGAGCCGTTGCGCTTAACGTTCGCGCCCAGCTGGCTCAGCAGTTTCATGGTGGTATCGATGTCTTTCAGCTTCGGTACGTTTTGGATCTCAATCGGCTCTTCGGCTAATAGCGCGGAAAAGAGGATTGGCAGGGCGGCGTTTTTCGCGCCGGAAATGGTGACCTCGCCCTGAAGGCGAGTTGGCCCCTGAACACGGAATTTATCCATTGATTATGTTCTCTGTTAAGAATTCACATACGCTGCGGGGAACATCCCCACAGCTTATAAGCCATTAAGTTTGCGGTCTCGCGCCCACTCCTGCGGAGTAAACGCTTTAATCGACAGAGCATGGATGCGGTTATCGGCAATATATTCCATCAGCGGGGCGTAGATAGCCTGTTGCTTCTTGACCCGGCTCATGCCGTCGAACATCTCACCCACAGCAATAACCTGAAAGTGGCTGCCATCGCCAGAGACGTGGACTTCCTGAAGGGAGAGTGCGTTCATCAGCACGGTCTGAATTTCATGATTTTCCATGGGCTACATTTATCTGATAGTGAAAACAGCCCAACATCTTAGAGGAAAGTGGCGCTGTCTTAAACAAGCAAAAAGCCCCATCGAAAAGTTTGATGGGGCTTTCAGAATAGCTTCAGCAGTAAGGCACTGAAAAATTTATGGGATCATATCAGCAGGAAGGTTATATAACCTGACCAGGGTTTGCAGATTTTCACTCTTACCGATCAATTTCGCTTCCCGACCCTGCCGACGAATCAGCGCGATAAAATGCACCAATAGCGCCAGTCCGGCGGTATCCACGCGGGTCACTGCGCTCAGGTCAATTGCCGACACGCCATCCGTCGCCTGAGCGCGTGCATCCCACAGCGGGACCAGGAGATCCTGATCCAGCTCTCCGCGCAGCGCCAGCGTCTCACCATCGCGAGCCCAGCTCAGCTGCCCGGTCATTATTTTTTCTGTTCCAGGGTAATCGGCTGCGCGGAGCTTGCCTTCAGCTGCGCCGTCAGACCATCAACGCCTTTGGTGCGCAGCAGGTCGCTCCACTCATTTTGTTTAGTGGTGATCATGCTCACCCCTTCCGCAATCATGTCGTACGCCTGCCAGTTGCCGGTCTGGGTATTTTTACGCCACTGGAAATCCAGGCGCACCGGCGGACGGCCATTCGGGTCAAGGATCGTGACGCGGATAGGGATAATAGTCGCATCGCCCAGAGGCTGCTCCGGCGCTATCTGGTAGGTCTGACCGTGGTACATCGCCAGCGCCTGGCCGTAGGCCTGCTTCAGATATTCACGGAAGGCGGCAAAATAGGCTTCACGCTGCGCCGGGGTCGCTTCTTTGTAATAACGCCCCAGCACCAGCGCACCGGCGTATTTTACCTGAACGTACGGCAGCAATTCCTGATCGACGATTTCGCGCAGGTAGTTCGGATTAGCCTGAATCTTCGGCTGCTCGTTTTTCAGGCGGTCGAAGGTTTTCTGCGCCGCTTCGTTCATCAGCTTATACGGATTGGACTGGTCCGCGGCGGTAGCCGCAGTCAATGGGGCAATCACCAGCATGGCGACCATTAGTAAGCGTTTAAACATGTCTTCTCTCTCCTGAAATTAATGCGTCGTGCCGGCAGGCGGCGTAGCGTCAGTATGACTCTCTCCAGCAGCCTGTTCATCGCCAGAATTCTTATTGTCACTACCTTTACTGTTGTAGAGGAACTGGCCTATCAAATCTTCCAGCACCATGGCGGATTTGGTGTCCTGAATGGTGCCGCCATCTTTAAGGATAGCCGTTCCCAGCTCAGGGTCTTCAAACCCGATGTTCATCGCCAGGTACTGTTCGCCCAGCAGACCGGAAGTTCTGATCGCCAGCGAACTGGTATCGGGGATATGGTTATAGCGCTCATCAATATCGAGAGCCACGCGAGGCAGGTAGGTTTTAGGATCGAGGGTGATATCCGCCACGCGTCCTACGACCACGCCGCCAATTCGCACCGGTGAGCGCGCTTTCAGACCGCCGATATTGTCAAAAGTGGCATAGAGCCGGTAGGTCGGTTCAGTACGTATAGAGGTCACGTTTGCCGCCTTCAGGCAGACAAACAGCGCCGCCAGCAGCGCAACCAGTAAGAATACCCCAACCCAGATTTCATTTTTTCTCGTTTGCATGAACTCAATTCCCAAACATCAGCGCAGTCAGCACAAAATCCAGCCCCAGAACCGCCAGCGACGCATGTACTACCGTACGCGTCGTCGCCCGGCTAATCCCGGCGGAAGTGGGGATAGCGTCATAACCGTTAAATAACGCGATCCATGTTACCGTAATGGCGAAAACCAGACTCTTAATCAGGCAGTTGACCAGATCCATCCGCCAGTCGACGGCATTTTGCATCGCCGTCCAGAAGAAGCCGGCATCAATGCCCTTCCAGTTAACCCCAACCAGCGAACCGCCCCATACGCCGACCGCCACAAAAATAATGGTTAGCAACGGCAGTGAAATCACCCCGGCCCAGAAACGCGGTGAAATCACGCGGCGAAGCGGGTCGACCGCCATCATCTCCATGCTGGAGAGCTGTTCAGTGGCGCGCATCAGGCCAATTTCGGCCGTCAATGCCGAACCGGCACGTCCGGCAAACAACAGCGCGGCAACAACCGGCCCCAGTTCACGCAGCAGCGACAGCGCCACCAGCATGCCGAGGCTGGTTTCAGCGCTATAGGTGGTTAACACCAGATAGCCCTGCAGACCCAGCACCATACCGATGAACAGCCCCGATACAATAATGATCAGCATCGACAGCACGCCAACGTTATACAGCTGGCGTACCAGCAGCGGCGCATGCTTGCGAAACTCAGGCTTGCCCACAACTGCGTTGAAGAGCATCAATCCAGCACGCCCGAACGTCGCGATAGTTTTAATACCGCGATGTCCGAGCGCGGCTAGCGCATTTAACAACATGAGTCGCTTAACTCCCTTTGCCCAATAAATCATGATGATAATCACCCGCCGGATAGCGGAACGGCACCGGGCCGTCAGCGATACCATCAATGAACTGACGAACGCGAGGATCGGCATTTTCACGCAGCGACTGCGCGCTCCCATGCGCCACGACTTTTTTGTCCGCCACAATATACGCAAAGTCCGCAATGCTGAGCACTTCCGGCACATCATGCGAAACTACGATACAGGTGACACCCAGGGTGCTGTTGAGTTCAGAAATCAATTTCACCAGTACCCCCATCGTAATGGGGTCCTGTCCGACAAAGGGCTCATCGAACATGATGAGATCAGGTTCCAGCGCAATCGCCCTCGCCAGCGCAGCACGGCGCGCCATCCCCCCCGAAAGTTCAGAAGGCATCAGCTTAGCGGCTCCGCGAAGGCCGACGGCTTCCAGCTTCATCATTACCGTGCTGTGCAGCAGCGCTTCCGGCAGACGAGTATGCTCGCGCAGCGGATAGGCGACGTTATCAAACACGTTCATGTCGGTGAACAGCGCGCCGGATTGAAACAGCATGCTCATACGCTTGCGCACGGTGTACAGGCGCGAGCGCGACATCTGCGGTACGTTTTCACCATCAAACAGGATCTCGCCCTTGTCCGGCGGGATCTGGCCGCCGATCAGGCGTAACAGGGTGGTTTTGCCGATCCCTGATGGCCCCATAATCGCGGTGATCTTCCCGCGGGGTACCGATAGCGAGATATCATCGAAGATCACGCGATCGCCCCGCGAGAAGCGAATACCGCGCACTTCGACTAGATTCGCCAAACTCTGGCTCATAAAATCATCCTTACTAGACACCCTTCGGGCTAAGCATGGCGCTTTCTTTCACCACAAACCCAACATTTTTACAGAATCTTACCTGCCCAGGTTAGCGAAAGCTGGCATTTGTTTTACTTTTGGCACACATAAAGTCAAAATTAAGAATTCGTTACGCTGCCTACGGACGGCCAGCGAGGCGACGATTATACCTGAATAAAGGACTTTAGATGCTCTTAGCGACGGCTCTGTTAATTATTGGTTTATTGCTGGTTGTCTACAGCGCCGATCGTCTGGTCTACGCCGCTTCAATACTCTGCCGTATGCTGGGGATCCCTCCCCTGATTATTGGCATGACGGTGGTAAGCATCGGAACCAGCTTACCGGAAACGATCGTTTCCGCCGCCGCTTCTCTGCATGGGCAAACCGATTTAGCGATCGGAACGGCTCTCGGATCGAATATCACCAACATCCTGCTGATCCTCGGCCTCACAGCTCTGTTTCAACCTTTTACCGTGCATTCTGATATCCTGCGCCGCGAATTGCCGTTAATGTTGCTGGTCAGTTTACTGGCGGGATTCGTGCTGTACGACGGACAGCTCACGCGGATAGACGGCCTTTTTTTGCTGGCGCTGGCCATATTATGGCTGCTGTTTACCATTAAAATCGCCCGCCTGGCAGAGCGTCAGGGGAACGACAGCCTGACCCGCGAACAGCTGGCGGAGCTGCCGCGGGAGGGTTCGCTTCCCGTCGCGCTGCTCTGGTTGGGCGTTGCGATGATAGTGATGCCGATGGCCACGCGAATGGTCGTTGATAACGCCACGGTTCTGGCGAACTTTTTTGCCATCAGCGAACTGACCGTCGGCTTAACGGTCGTCGCGATAGGCACCAGCCTGCCCGAGCTGGCTACCGCCATTGCCGGAGCGCGCAAAGGCGAGAACGATATCGCCATCGGCAATATCATTGGCGCTAATATTCTGAATATTGTACTGGTCCTCGGGCTCCCCGCGCTGATTGCGCCGGGTACCTTTGCCGCCGAGGCCTTTACCCGCGACTATGGCGTTATGCTGCTGGTCAGCCTGATCTTCGCTGCGCTGTGCTGGCGCCGTAAGCAGCAGCCAGGTCGCCTTGCCGGCGCCCTGCTGGTTGGCGGTTTTATGCTTTGGTTAGCGATGCTGTACTGGACAGCGCCGCTCTTCGTTGAATGATTCGGGATAACATTATGTCGCAAACAGATTTGCCAGCGGATTTTGACTTTCAACGGGCAGGCCGTGAGGTTCTGGAAATTGAACGTGAAGGTCTGGCCCAGCTCGATCAATATATTAATGAAGATTTTACCCGTGCCTGTGAGACCATCTTCCGCTGTAACGGTAAAGTTGTGGTGATGGGGATGGGCAAATCCGGCCATATCGGGCGAAAAATGGCGGCGACGTTTGCCAGCACCGGTACTTCATCTTTCTTCGTTCACCCCGGAGAGGCCGCGCACGGCGATTTGGGTATGGTCACCCCCTGCGATGTGGTGATTGCGCTGTCCAACTCCGGCGAATCAAACGAAATCCTCGCCCTGATCCCGGTGCTTAAGCGCCAGCAGGTGTCGCTGATTTGTATCACCAGCCGACCGGACAGCAGCATGGCGCGCGCGGCGGATATTCATCTGTGCGTAAAGGTGCCCAAAGAGGCTTGCCCGTTAGGGCTGGCTCCGACATCCAGCACCACCGCCGCGCTGGTCATGGGCGATGCGCTTGCCGTAGCGCTGCTGGAAGCCCGCGGTTTTACCGCAGAGGATTTTGCGCTATCGCATCCCGGCGGCGCGCTGGGCCGTAAGCTACTGCTGCGGGTCAATGATATCATGCACACCGGTGATGAAATTCCGCACGTGAGCCTGGAGGCTACGCTGCGCGATGCGCTGCTGGAAATCACGCGCAAAAATTTAGGCATGACTGCCATTTGCGATGATGAGATGAATATCATCGGCATCTTCACCGATGGCGATCTGCGCCGCGTATTTGATACCGGTATTGATATGCGTAACGCCAGCATTGCCGAGGTGATGACGCGAGGCGGTATCCGTATCCGTCCCGGCACTCTGGCCGTTGATGCGCTCAACCTGATGCAGTCCCGTCATATCACCTGCGTGCTGGTTGCCGATGGCGACCGCCTGGTAGGTGTGATACATATGCACGATCTCCTGCGCGCGGGCGTAGTGTAAGTAAGGAAAAAATAATGAATAATGCTGATGCCCTGATCGCGACCTGCTATGGGCCGGTGAGCCAGGACTTTATTGACCGGGCGGCAAAAATCCGTTTACTCATACTTGATGTGGACGGCGTTCTATCCGACGGCGTTATCTACATGGGCAATAACGGTGAAGAGCTGAAAGCGTTTAACGTGCGCGATGGCTACGGCATCCGCTGCGCCCTGACTTCAGATATTGAAGTGGCGATAATTACCGGGCGAAAAGCTAAACTGGTGGAAGATCGCTGCCAAACGCTGGGCATCAGGCATCTGTACCAGGGACAGTCCGATAAGCTGCTGGCGTTCCATGAACTATTGAATAAGCTGGCCGTTGATGCTGATGAAGTCGCCTACATTGGCGACGATCTGATTGACTGGCCGGTGATGGCTAAAGTGGGTTTAAGTGTAGCGGTAGCCGATGCGCATCCGTTGCTGCTCCCGCGCGCGGATTACGTCACGCGTATTAACGGCGGTCGCGGAGCGGTACGGGAAGTATGCGATTTGCTACTATTGGCGCAGGGCAAGCTGGATGAGGCCAAAGGGCAATCTATATGAGTAAAACCAGACGTTGGGTTATCATTTTACTGTCGCTGGTCGCGCTGATTCTGATCGGCCTGAACCTGGCGAGTACAGACGATACGACCCAGCAAGCGATCAATCCTGATGACCCAACGTATACCAGCGAACATACCGATACCGTCGTGTATAGTCCCGAGGGGGCGCTTAACTACCGGCTCATCGCTGAACACGTGGAGTACTTCTCCGCGCAGCAGCTGTCGTGGTTTGCCAAACCGGTGATGACCACCTTTGATACGAATAAAGCACCAACCTGGTCTATCAAAGCGGATAAAGCTAAGTTGACCAATGATCGCATGCTGTATCTTTACGGGCACGTTGAAGTCGATGCGCTGTCGGCTGACTCTCAACTGCGCAAAATTACGACGGATAACGCCCAGATAAACCTGGTGACGCAGGATGTTACCTCCGATGACATGGTGACGTTGTACGGAACAACATTTAATTCCAGCGGCCTGAAAATGCGCGGGAACCTGCGCAGCAAAAATGCCGAGCTGATTGAAAAGGTTAGAACCTCATATGAAATTCAGAACAAACAAACTCAGCCTTAAGATTGCGCTCGCCAGCGCCTTACTGGCGGCCAGCCTGTCGGCTCAGGCAAAGACGGGTGATACCGATCAGCCGATTCACATTGAATCCGATCAGCAGTCGCTGGATATGCAGGGCAACGTCGTGACCTTTACGGGGAATGTTGTCGTCACTCAGGGAACCATCAAAATCAATGCCGACAAAGTCGTTGTGACCCGTCCTGGCGGCGAAAAAGGTAAAGAGGTTATCGATGGCTACGGTAACCCTGCCACCTTCTACCAGATGCAGGACAACGGCAAGCCGGTGAAAGGCCGCGCGTCGAAAATGCATTATGAACTGCAAAATGACTTTGTCGTCCTGACCGGCAATGCGCATCTGGAGCAGGTCGATAGCAATATCCAGGGTGACAAAATCACTTACCTGGTGAAAGAACAAAAAATGCAGGCTTTCAGCAATAAAGGCGGGCGCGTGACCACGGTTCTGGTTCCTTCGCAGCTGCAGGACAAAAGTGGCGATCAGTCAAAGAAAGGTAAGTAATTCGTTATGGCAACATTAACTGCAAAGAACCTTGCTAAAGCCTATAAAGGCCGCCGCGTCGTGGAAGATGTCAGTCTGACCGTGAACTCGGGCGAAATTGTAGGCCTGCTCGGCCCAAACGGCGCCGGTAAAACGACCACCTTCTATATGGTCGTTGGCATCGTACCGCGCGACGCAGGGAACATTATCATCGATGACGAAGACATTAGCCTGCTGCCGCTGCACGCGCGCGCGCGTCGCGGAATCGGCTATCTCCCTCAGGAAGCCTCTATTTTTCGCCGCCTGAGCGTATACGATAACCTGATGGCGGTATTGCAGATTCGCGACGACCTGAGCACCGAACAGCGTGAAGATCGCGCGAAAGAGCTCATGGAAGAGTTTCACATTGAGCACCTGCGCGACAGTCTCGGTCAGGCGCTCTCCGGTGGTGAACGCCGCCGCGTTGAAATCGCCCGCGCGCTGGCCGCTAATCCGAAATTCATCCTGCTTGATGAACCCTTCGCCGGCGTTGACCCCATTTCCGTTATCGACATCAAACGTATTATTGAACACCTGCGCGACAGCGGCCTCGGCGTGTTGATTACCGACCATAACGTCAGGGAAACGCTGGCCGTTTGCGAACGCGCTTATATCGTCAGCCAGGGCCACCTGATTGCTCACGGTACGCCACAGCAAATCCTTGAAGACGAGCAGGTTAAGCGCGTGTATCTTGGGGAAGACTTCAGACTCTGATAGGGTAGAGGTTCCAGACGTTTTAGCCGGAGATATTGGCCCTGAATATGAAGCAAGGTTTGCAATTAAGGCTAAGCCAACAGCTTGCCATGACGCCACAGCTGCAGCAGGCGATTCGTTTACTGCAGTTGTCTACGTTAGAACTCCAGCAAGAACTCCAGCAGGCGCTGGACAGCAACCCGTTGCTGGAGCAAACCGATCTTCACGATGAGGTAGAAACCAAAGAGGCCGAGGATCGCGAATCTCTGGATACCGTCGATGCCCTTGAGCAGAAAGAGATGCCCGACGAGCTGCCGCTTGATGCCAGCTGGGATGAGATCTATACCGCGGGAACGCCCTCAGGCAACGGCGTCGATTATCAGGATGATGAACTGCCCGTCTATCAGGGCGAGACCACGCAAAGCCTGCAGGATTACCTGATGTGGCAGGTTGAACTCACGCCATTTACCGATACCGATCGCGCCATTGCGACCTCAATCGTCGATGCCGTTGATGACACAGGGTACCTGACTATTCCTGTCGAAGAGATCGTTGAAAGTATTGGCGATGATGAAATCGGACTTGAAGAAGTTGAAGCGGTGCTCAAGCGCATCCAGCGTTTCGACCCCGTCGGCGTGGCGGCGAAAGACTTGCGCGATTGCCTGCTGGTTCAGCTTTCACAGTTTGCCAAAGAGACGCAGTGGATTGATGAAGCTCGCCTGATCATCAGCGATCATCTCGATCTGCTGGCCAACCATGACTTCCGTACTCTGATGCGCGTTACCCGCCTGAAAGAAGAGGTGTTAAAGGAAGCGGTGAATCTGATCCAATCGCTGGATCCGCGCCCGGGCCAGTCGATTCAAACTGGCGAGCCGGAATATGTCATCCCTGACGTGCTGGTGCGTAAGGTTCACGATCGTTGGGTTGTCGAACTCAATTCAGATAGCCTTCCCCGCCTGAAGATCAATCAGCACTATGCGGCAATGGGCAACAGCGCGCGGAATGATGCTGACGGCCAGTTTATCCGCAGCAATCTCCAGGAAGCCCGCTGGCTTATCAAGAGCCTGGAGAGCCGCAACGACACCCTGCTGCGCGTCAGCCGCTGCATCGTCGAACAGCAGCAGGCCTTTTTTGAACAAGGTGAAGAGTTTATGAAGCCGATGGTGCTGGCGGATATCGCTCAGGCCGTCGAAATGCATGAATCCACTATTTCACGCGTTACCACGCAAAAATACCTGCACAGTCCACGCGGTATTTTTGAGCTGAAGTATTTCTTCTCAAGCCATGTGAACACCGAAGGCGGCGGCGAAGCATCGTCGACGGCCATTCGCGCGCTGGTGAAGAAATTAATCGCCGCGGAAAACCCCGCGAAACCATTGAGTGACAGTAAGCTCACCACCATGCTGTCCGATCAGGGTATTATGGTGGCGCGGCGAACCGTTGCTAAGTACCGAGAGTCTTTATCCATCCCGCCGTCGAATCAGCGCAAGCAGCTGGTTTGACCCAACCGATAAGGAAGACACTATGCAGCTCAACATTACAGGACACAACGTCGAAATAACTCCCGCCATGCGCGATTTCGTGACGGCGAAGTTCAGCAAACTGGAGCAGTTTTTCGACAGGATCAATCAGGTCTATATTGTGTTAAAAGTGGAGAAGGTGACGCAAATTGCGGACGCCAATCTGCATGTCAACGGTGGCGAAATCCATGCCAGTGCGGAAGGGCAGGATATGTATGCTGCTATCGATGGCCTTATCGATAAGCTGGCAAGACAGTTAACAAAACATAAAGATAAACTGAAACAACACTAATTGTCCGGGCAATAGCCTACGCCAACCGCCTGCAGGCGGTTGGCCAGGGTGAGCTCAGGTGAAATTATGATAAATAACGATTCGGCTCTACAACTGAGCAATGTCCTTAACCAGGAATGTACCCGTAGCCAGGTTCACTGCCAGAGCAAAAAGCGCGCGCTGGAAATCATCAGCGAGCTGGCGGCAAAGCAGTTAGGCTTAGCGCCCCAGGTGGTGTTCGAGGCGATTCTCACCCGTGAGAAAATGGGCAGTACCGGGATTGGTAACGGCATTGCGATCCCCCACGGTAAACTCGAAGAGGATACGCTGCGCGCCGTGGGCGTTTTTGTTCAACTGGAAACCCCGATTGCCTTTGATGCTATCGACAATCAACCTGTCGATCTGCTGTTTGCCCTTCTCGTCCCGGCCGATCAAACTAAAACGCATCTGCATACGCTCTCGCTGGTGGCGAAGCGCCTGGCAGATAAAACTATTTGCCGCCGTCTGCGCGCTGCACAAAGTGATGAAGAGCTCTATGAAATCATCACTGAAGCGGGAAGCAACAATGAGGCATAACGGAAGTCGCACCTTACTCTTTTTCGTACTGAGGAGAAACGGTACATGGTACTGATGATCGTCAGCGGCCGTTCAGGGTCGGGGAAATCCGTCGCCCTGCGAGCGCTGGAAGATATGGGTTTTTACTGCGTCGATAACCTGCCGGTTGTGCTGTTGCCAGAGCTGGCGCGTTCGCTCGCCGACAGAAACATCTCGGCGGCCGTCAGTATTGACGTGCGAAACATGCCCGAATCGCCGGAAATCTTCGAGCAGGCGATGAAAAATCTGCCCGCAGAGTTTTCACCTCAGCTGCTGTTCCTTGATGCCGATCGTAACACCCTGATTCGCCGCTATAGCGACACCCGTCGTTTACATCCTCTATCAAGCAAAAACCTGTCGCTGGAAAGCGCCATTGATGAAGAGAGCGATCTGCTGGAACCTCTGCGCTCCCGCGCCGACCTGATCGTCGATACTTCTGAAATGTCGGTGCATGAGCTGGCAGAAATGTTGCGCACGCGTTTGCTGGGCAAACGCGAACGCGAACTGACGATGGTATTTGAATCCTTTGGCTTTAAGCACGGCATCCCTATCGATGCCGACTACGTTTTTGACGTGCGCTTTCTGCCGAACCCGCACTGGGATCCGAAGCTGCGCCCGATGACCGGCCTTGATAAACCCGTGGCCGCTTTCCTCGACCGGCACACGGAAGTTCATAATTTCATTTACCAGACCCGCAGCTATCTTGAGCTATGGTTACCTATGCTGGAGACCAATAACCGCAGCTATCTGACGGTAGCTATTGGTTGTACCGGTGGTAAACACCGTTCGGTTTATATCGCCGAACAGCTGGCTGACTACTTCCGCTCGCGCGGTAAGAACGTGCAGTCCCGTCATCGGACGCTGGAAAAACGCAAATCATGACCGTTAAGCAAACCGTTGAAATCACCAATAAGCTGGGCATGCACGCTCGCCCGGCGATGAAGCTGTTTGAATTAATGCAGAACTATGATGCTGAAGTCCTGCTGCGCAATGATGAAGGTACTGAAGCTGAAGCGAATAGCGTGATTGCCTTGCTGATGCTCGACTCGGCTAAAGGCCGTCAGATTGAGATTGAAGCCAACGGCCCGCAGGAGGTTGAAGCGCTGGCCGCCGTTATCGCGCTCTTCAACGCCGGGTTTGATGAAGACTAGAGGTATTCCCCGGTTGCAGCGGTACTTACCGGGGAGATCTGATAGCAAGTTTATTGATGTAGCTTATTCGCCCGCATAAAACCTTCCCCACCTAACTGCCTCATCTGGCGCAGGATCCACGCCTGACGGCGGTGAACATAACCCGACGGCGCATCGGCGCGAAAGCGAATGGGATTGGGCAAAACCGCAGCTAAAAGCGCGGCTTCTGCAGCCGTCAGTCTACTGGCAGGTTTGTGAAAATAGCGCTGCGATGCGGCTTCTACGCCAAACGTTCCGTCGCCAAACTCAGCAATATTGAGATAAACGGTGAGGATCCGTTTTTTGCTCCAGACCGTCTCGATGCCGACGGTCAGCCCCGCCTCCAGCCCTTTTCTCAGCCAGCTGCGGCCATCCCACAGGAACAGGTTTTTTGCCGTTTGCTGCGACAGCGTTGACGCTCCGCGGATCCGGCTGTCATTGCGCTCGTTATGCGCCAGCGCCTTCTCAATGGCCGAAACATCAAACCCCCAGTGCTCCGGGAATTTCTGATCTTCTGCAGCAATAACGGCAAGCCCCATCCACGGCGAGATTTCATCCATCCCCACCCAATCGGAATGGGCGACATAATGAAAATTCCCGGAAAGCCAGGCGCTGACCTGGCGCTCCAGCATCACTGCCGAAAAAGGGACGGGCACGATACTAAACAGCGCAATTCCGCCGCCCCAAAGCACCACGCAAGCCAACAGCAGCCTCAGAACAAAACGCTTCATCATCCGCAGCGGCGAAAAGCGGAGGGTCATGCGGCCAGCACCAGGACGCGAGCGACCAGTTTTTCAATTCCGTTCGCCGCCTCCGCGATGTTCTGCGCCAGCATGTACGCCGGAGTCGTCACCACTTTGTTATCTTCATCAACTACAATATCATCCACCGGGCAAGGCACGTGCTCAGCGCCCATTTCCTCTACCGCATCGGCGGTATCGAGATCGGTACCGATGGTCACGCGTAGCGGAATAGCGAAAATTTTCGGCAACAGCGCCGGAGCGATGCAGATAAAGCCCAGCGGCTTACCGGCCTGATGCATCGCCAGAGCCAACGCTTTAAGATCGCTATCCACTTCACATTCGCTCCCCTGCGAGGCAAAGCTACTGAGATTCTTTGCCGCGCCAAAACCGCCGGGCACAATCAGCGCGTCCAGCTCATCCGCTCGGGCATTGGCCAAAGGCTGAATCTCTCCGCGCGCGATACGCGCCGCTTCCACCAGCACATTACGGCTTTCCGCCTGCGCTTCGCCGGTCAGATGATTGATAACATCGGTTTGTATTTTATCCGGCGCATAGCAAACGGCCTGAGCCCCGCTGCGGGCAATTGCCAGCAGGGTAATGACGGCTTCATGGATTTCACTTCCGTCATAAACGCCGCATCCGCTCAGCACGACACCAATTTTCTTCATCACATCAGCCCCTTAGTACAAGTTTATGAAAGCAGTCAAAAATTTTGATTTACTCGCTATGCTTCACATATTTTACTGTTTCACGTAACAAAATATTTAAGGTTTGCTATCTTAATGAGCGAGTAAGCCAAATCCTCAGGTTGCGCCGTGTAAAAAAATCACTTAAATGATTCTGGCGCAATGTCCAGTTCCCTGGTGTTGGCGCAGTATTCGCGCACCCCGGTTTATCCGGGGTCATTTTTTATCTGCCGCCGCGACCCACGCTTTCAGTACCGCGACATCGCTTTGCCATTCTGATTTCATCTCTTCAACCCATTCGCCAACGTTATCCGCCCATGCGGGTAAATCCGGCGTCTGGATCTGCTGACCTAACTGTTGAATATGGCGCAAACCGATCGAGCCCGCAGCCCCTTTAATCTTGTGCCCCTCTTCAACAATTCCTTTCTGGTCGCGAGCGGTTAAATTAGACTCCAGAACCGCCATATAGCCCGGCATCATTCTTTCAAAGACGGCCAGACCGTCATAAATAAGCTTCGGCCCTACCAGTTCGATGTACTGCTCAAGCATCGGAATATCCAGTACTGAAGCCGATTTACTGCTATCTACAGATGGCATCTCATTCTCCTCTTCTTCCGGCGCATCCCAGAATTTTTTGATAATCGCGGTTAATGCCGGAACCGATAACGGCTTACTCAGGACATCATCCATTCCCGCTTCCAGATACTCATTCTTGTTCTTCAGTACGTTAGCGGTAAGCGCAACCAACGGCGGAAGCTCGTCGGCGGCAAAGCGCTGTTTAAGCTGACGAGAGATATCAAGGCCGGTCATATCCGGCAGTTGGATATCAAGCAGCACCAGATCGTATTCGCCGGGGACGAACATCTCCAGCGCAGCCTTACCGGTCATCGCCACATCGACGCTATTGCCAAGCTTCTCAAGTACCGATCGCGCAACGATCACGTTTAGCTCAATATCTTCCACCAGCAGCACGTTCAGCGCAGGTAATGGCATTTCATCTTCCGCCAGCGTATCTTCAACCTCTTCCGCAACGGCCGGAGCATGTACGGTGAGGGTAAATGTCGCGCCTTTACCCGGCAGGCTGGAAACGCAGATATCCCCCCCCATATTTCGCGCCAGGCGACGTGATACGGCAAGACCGATACCGGTGCCCGTCGCAGGCTTGCCGCCCTGGCTATCTTTAACCTGGTAGTACATGGCGAAAATCTTATCCTGCTCCGCTTCAGGGATGCCGATACCTGAATCTTCCACTTCGAAGTGCAGTATATTCCCCTCGTCATAGCGCACGCGGACGTTCACATTCCCGCCTTGCGGAGTAAATTTCACCGCATTACTAATAAGATTCCACAAGATTTGGCGTAAACGCGTTCCGTCGGTGATCACTTTATGCGGCAGCGGAAGCGTGGGTTCCAGCACAAAATGCAGGCCTTTCTGCTGCGCCTGCAGGCCGGAGAGGTTTTCCAGGTCCGCAAGGAAACCGGTAAAATCAACCGGCTGGTTGTCCAGCTGTATTTTACGCCGCTCCATCTTATCCATCTCAATAATATCATTGAAGATATTACCAAGGGTTACCGCTGAGACATGGATGGTTTTCAGGTATCTTTCCTGTTCGCCGGTCAAATCGGTATCCAGCAGAATTCGGCTAAGCCCTACAATGCCGTTAAGCGGCGTACGCAGCTCGTGGCTGATCGTTGAGATAAAGGTGGTCTTATCTCGGCTGGCTCGCTCCAGAGCGTCCTGATAGCGCTTACGCTCCGTGATATCGCGGCCAAAACCCATCAGGCCGCGCCGCTTACCTACGCGGTCGTAATAAGGAACCTTACGGATTTCAAAGCAGGCCTTACGCCCGTCCGGATAATCCAGCCACTGTTCGTAGGTTAGTGAGACGTTATGGCGGAAGACTTTCTCATCCGTTTCCAGCACCTTTTCCGCCACTTCTTCGGTATAAACATCCTGCGGCTTCAGATGGATAAGCTGCTTTTCACTTTTGCCTGTCAAAAGCTCCATCGCACGGTTACAACCGGAAAACTCTTTATCTTCATTACGATAGAAAACCAGATCCGGAGAAGCATCAAGGAAGGAGCGCAGAAAAGAGGATTGTTGCTCAAGCTGAATTTGCGCCTCTTCACGCTCTTTCATCTCAATTTTGAGCTGCTCAAGCGTCGTTTCACGTTCCGCTTCCGCCTTTTCACGTTCGCCGATTTCCTGATTAAGCTGGGCGATATTGTCCTTAAGCTGCACATTCAGCTTGAGATCGCGCTCGCGCATCTCCTCCAGTTTCTCTACCAGCCGCGAGAGGCGCTGCCGGGACTCTTCCAGTTGCTCAACCACCACCGAAAGGAAATAGACCGCCCACGGGGTAATCAGCAGGCCGAAGAAGATGGAGCGGATCACATCAATACTTTCCACCTGGCCATGCAGCACCATCGTAACGGCCATCTGCACAACTATCGCCAGCACCACCAGCGCAAAGGCCAGCAGCATTGAAAAGCGCACCAGACCCAGCTTCATCATCAGGTCAACATAATACTGCGCCAGCATACGGATTTGCTTCATAAGGGATTCCTTCGCGACAACTTCGCACAATAATACTCAATTCTGAGCAAGACGCTGTAAGTTGTGCAAAAAATGCGGGAAGGATTGCAGTTACGCGGCTGACGCTGAACGGGCGTCAGCCGGAAATAGAGAAGAGAACAAAACGAGCGTTAGCGTTTACTGAGCGCTTCCCACAGCCCCTTCAGGTAGGTCACGCCCAGCGCACGGTCGTACAATCCATAACCTGGCCGCCCTGTTTCACCCCAGATAAAACGTCCATGATCCGGGCGTATATAGCCACTAAAACCATTGTCATAGAGCGCCTGCATCACTTTATACATGTCCAAAGAGCCAAATTCTGACGGATGAGCGCATTCATAAAAGTCTTTATCTTTAATAAGATTAATATTACGCACATGGGCAAAATGGATACGCTTGCGCCGTGTAAACTCGGCCAGAATCGAGTAGACGTCATTGGCAGGATCTTCCGCGATTGAACCGGTGCAGAGCGTGATGCCATTGGCCTCAGAATCTACCGCCCGGCAGATCCAATCCAGATCGTCGCGATTTTTCACGATACGCGGCAAGCCAAAAATAGAGTACGGCGGATCGTCTGGGTGAATAGCCATTTTCACGCCGACCTCTTCGCAGACGGGGATAACCGCCTTCAGAAAATAGACCAGATTCTCCCGCAGCGTCTTGTCATCAACATCTTTGTACTGCGCAAACAGCTCCTGAACTTTGGCCAGACGCTCAGGTTCCCAGCCCGGCAGCGCAAAACCATTTGAGTTATCCAGAACCTCTTTCACCACCTCTTCCAGGCTCTTATCAATGTCTTTTTTTTCAAAAGCCATCGTCCGGGAGCCATCCGGCAGAACATAGTTCATATCGGTCTTCATCCAGTCAAAAACCGGCATGAAGTTATAGCAAATCACTTTTACGCCAAACCCGGCAAGATTACGGATAGTCTGTTGATAGTTGGCAATATAGCGATCGCGGGAAGGCAGCCCTATTTTAATATCGTCATGAATATTGACGCTTTCGATAACTTCCATTTTTAGCCCGGCATCATGAACCTGATTTACCAGGCGCTGGATTTTTTCCAGCGGCCATACCTCACCAACCGCGACATCATAGAGCGCCCCCACCACGCCTTCAACGCCGGGAACCTGGCGGATATATTCCAGAGAGACCTTGTCTTCCTCCGGCCCAAACCAACGCATTGTCATTTGCATACGAAATCACCTGATTCAATATTATTAACGGTAATAGCCTACTACCATACAAGATAAAATAACCAGATTTATATCAACGACAGTGACGTTGGTCACACCACTTTTTTTCAGAGGATAAAGCAAAATAAATGCGCCGTAGCGATGACGTTATCCGCCTGCTATGGAGAGATCCAGCGACGACCGAGAGCAGACCCCTGAACGCCGTGTTCATTGAGGTATTTATCCAGTTCAACCATCCCGGTCCAGCGGTTCTCACACCACAGCGGCGCCAGCAGCGTTGGGCGGCGCGCGCTGGCGGAGATACGGTGAAAAATCACTTCCGGAGGGGTGTGACGGATCATCTCTCCTGCGGTAACCGTATAGTCGTCCAGCGCAATACCGTTTAACCTTCCTGCCTGCCAGGCCCTGGCCATAATGCTCCCCTTCACAATATGAAGTGGATGCAGCTTAATGCCGTCTACGCCGGTCTCCACTACCTGCTCTAAGGTCTCCAGGCATTCACCCTGTCCCTCGCCCGGCAGGCCCACGATAAGGTGGCTACACACTTTAAGGTCGCGCTCGCGTGCCAGGCGGGTGGTTCGCTGATAGCAGGCAAAATCGTGGCCGCGGTTAATTCGGTGCAGCGTTTTATCATGCGCGGTTTGTAAACCCAGCTCGAGCCATACTTCGTAGCCCTGCTCCCGATACTCACTCAGCAGGTCCAATACGGCTCCGGGGACGCAGTCCGGGCGGGTGCCCACGCACAGCCCGACGATGCTGGCCTGGCTGATTGCCTGCTGATACATGGAGCGCAGTACCTGAACTTCGGCAAACGTACTGGTATAGGCCTGGAAATAGGCCAAATAGCGCTTAGCCCGGTTTACCCGCTGCGCCTGATGGGCTAGCTGCTCAGCAATCGAACGGTGCTGCTGCTCTTCATCGGCAAAAGAAGCGACATTACAAAAGGTACAGCCGCCACGACCAATGGTGCCATCGCGATTTGGACAGCTAAACCCACCGTGCAGCGTCAGTTTGTGAACCTTTTCTCCATATCGGCGCGCAAGATCCCCACCAAACATGTTGACTAATTTTTGTAACTGCATAATCTGATAGACCGGCCTTAAGAAAGGGGCCAAGCCTGCCATTTTTAGCTACCGACGGCGATGACCTGGATCAATCGTCAACGCGGCCGCTCACCTCATTGCATAAACAATCAAGATAACTGCAATTTAATTCATGTTCAGGGTAATGAGTTTTCCTTATACATAGCCGCTGATTGGCAATTATCTTTACCCTGGCACAAAACAGTATTAGCAACCAAAAAATAAATAAAAAGCAGTTTAAAAAACTGTGATAAAAAAACAATTCAGCACAGACAGATAATGTCGTGCCGTCGATACAGTGAGACAGATCACACTCGTTTCTGTCTCCTGGCGCGTTTCAGTAGTATTTAAAACGCATTTATTCTCTTAAAAATCATTTAATTAGCTGTTGCATAGCACATTTTTGTATAAATAAGATTGCCATTTGACGTATGTGTGGATTCCCGATAAGTTGGGAATCCGCTGGAAGCTTTCTGGATGAGCGCTCTGCTCATCATATTTATGCAGTAATTGAGATTCCCTCTTAACAGCAAGTCCTCAAACTTGTGTACCGATGCGAAAAGGATTTAAAGAGGGCGAATGCGAGGTGTAAACCCCGTCGCCATGCTCTTTCTGTGCCCGTGCGCAATCGGTAACGGAGGGTGTCCCGTAGAGCCTGGGGAGGTTCACTGATATGTTGTACGATAAATCCCTTGAGAGGGATAACTGTGGTTTCGGCCTGATCGCCCACATAGAAGGCGAACCTAGCCACAAGGTAGTGCGAACCGCTATACACGCACTGGCCCGAATGCAGCACCGCGGCGCGATTCTTGCCGATGGAAAAACCGGCGACGGTTGTGGCTTGCTGCTACAAAAACCCGATCGTTTCTTCCGAATTGTTGCGGAAGAGCGCGGCTGGCGTTTAGCCAAAAATTACGCCGTTGGGATGCTGTTCCTTAATAAGGATCCTGAACTGGCAAACGCGGCGCGCCGCATCGTCGAAGAAGAACTTCAGCGCGAAACGCTGTCTATCGTCGGCTGGCGCGATGTGCCAACCAATGAAGGCGTACTAGGTGAAATCGCCCTCTCCTCGCTGCCACGTATAGAACAAATCTTTGTTAACGCCCCGGCTGGCTGGCGCCCGCGCGACATGGAGCGCCGCTTATTCATCGCGCGCCGTCGTATCGAAAAGCGTCTGCAGGAAGATAAAGATTTTTACGTTTGCAGCCTGTCGAACCTGGTCAACATTTATAAAGGTCTGTGTATGCCGGCGGATTTGCCGCGCTTCTACCTGGACCTCGCGGATCTGCGCCTGGAGTCAGCCATCTGTCTGTTCCACCAGCGCTTTTCCACCAATACCGTGCCGCGCTGGCCGCTGGCTCAGCCGTTCCGTTACCTGGCACACAACGGTGAAATCAACACCATTACCGGTAACCGCCAGTGGGCCCGCGCCCGTACCTATAAGTTCCAGACGCCGCTAATCCCTGACCTCCACGACGCCGCGCCGTTCGTTAACGAAACCGGCTCTGACTCCAGCTCTATGGATAACATGCTGGAGCTGCTGCTGGCGGGCGGGATGGACATCATTCGCGCAATGCGCCTGCTGGTTCCGCCAGCCTGGCAAAATAACCCGGATATGGATCCCGAGCTGCGCTCGTTCTTTGACTTTAACTCCATGCATATGGAACCGTGGGACGGCCCGGCGGGCATCGTGATGTCCGATGGTCGCTTCGCCGCCTGTAACCTCGACCGTAATGGCCTGCGTCCGGCACGCTATGTGATCACCAAAGATAAGCTCATCACCTGCGCATCCGAGGTGGGTATCTGGGATTATCAGCCGGATGAAGTCGTTGAAAAAGGCCGCGTCGGTCCAGGCGAACTGATGGTTATCGATACCCGCGAGGGGCGTATTCTGCACTCCGCGGAAACCGACAACGATCTGAAAAGCCGTCACCCGTATAAAGAGTGGATGGCGAAAAACGTCCGTCGTCTGGTGCCGTTCGAAGAACTGCCGGACGAAGAGGTCGGTAGCCGCCAGCTGGACGATGATACCCTCGCCAGCTATCAGAAACAGTTCAACTACAGTGCCGAAGAGCTGGATTCCGTCCTGCGCGTACTGGGTGAAAATGGCCAGGAAGCGGTCGGCTCGATGGGCGATGATACCCCATTTGCCGTGCTCTCCAGCCAGCCGCGTATCATTTACGATTACTTCCGCCAGCAGTTCGCGCAGGTCACTAACCCGCCGATCGATCCGCTGCGCGAAGCGCACGTTATGTCGCTGGCCACCAGCATCGGCCGTGAAATGAACGTCTTCTGTGAAGCGGAAGGCCAGGCGCATCGCCTGAGCTTCAAATCGCCGATTCTGCTGTACTCGGATTTTAAACAGCTGACCACCATGGAAGAAGAGCACTATCGCGCCGACGTCCTGGATATCACTTTTGATGCCGCCGAAACCACGCTGGCTGAAACCGTGAAGGCGCTGTGCGATAAAGCCGAACAGATGGTGCGTAACGGTACCGTTCTGCTGGTGCTCTCAGACCGTAACATCGCTAAAAACCGTCTGCCGGTACCGGCACCGATGGCGGTAGGCGCGATCCAGACCCGCCTGGTCGATAAGAGCCTGCGCTGCGATGCCAACATTATTGTCGAAACCGCCAGCGCCCGCGATCCGCACCACTTTGCCGTGCTGCTCGGCTTCGGCGCGACGGCTATCTATCCGTACCTCGCCTATGAAACCCTGGCGAAGCTGGTCGATAACAAAGCCATCGACAAAGAGTACCGCGCGGTGATGCTGAACTATCGTAACGGCATCAACAAAGGTCTGTATAAGATCATGTCGAAGATGGGGATTTCGACCATTGCATCCTATCGCTGCTCGAAGCTGTTTGAAGCGGTCGGCCTGCATCGCGAAGTCTCCGATCTGTGCTTCCAGGGCGTTGTCAGCCGTATCGGCGGCGCGGGCTTCGATGATTTCCAGCAGGATCTGCTGAATCTGTCGAAACGTGCCTGGCTGGCGCGTAAACCGCTGGATCAGGGCGGTCTGCTGAAATACGTTCACGGCGGCGAATATCACGCCTACAACCCGGACGTGGTGCGCACCCTGCAGCAAGCGGTACAAAGCGGTGAGTACAGCGATTATCAGCAGTACGCGAAGCTGGTTAACGAGCGCCCGGCGGCAACGCTGCGCGACCTGCTTTCCGTCACCCCGGACGGAACCACGGTGAACCTGGACGACGTTGAACCGGCGAGCGAACTGTTCAAACGCTTCGATACCGCGGCGATGTCTATCGGCGCGCTGAGCCCGGAAGCGCACGAAGCGCTGGCGGAAGCCATGAATAGCCTCGGCGGCAACTCCAACTCCGGCGAAGGCGGCGAAGACCCGGCGCGCTACGGCACCAATAAAGTGTCGCGCATAAAGCAGGTCGCCTCCGGCCGCTTCGGCGTGACTCCGGCTTATCTGGTCAACGCCGACGTTATCCAGATTAAAGTCGCCCAGGGTGCTAAGCCTGGCGAAGGCGGCCAGTTACCCGGCGATAAAGTGACTCCGTATATCGCCAAACTGCGCTATTCAGTACCTGGCGTAACGTTAATTTCTCCGCCGCCGCACCACGATATCTACTCGATCGAGGATCTGGCACAGCTGATTTTCGACCTGAAACAGGTCAACCCGAAAGCGATGATCTCCGTGAAGCTGGTCTCTGAACCGGGCGTCGGGACTATTGCCACCGGCGTAGCAAAAGCTTACGCGGATTTAATCACCATTGCCGGCTACGACGGCGGCACCGGCGCCAGCCCGCTATCGTCAGTGAAGTACGCGGGATGTCCGTGGGAGCTTGGACTGGTAGAAACCCAGCAGGCGCTGGTTGCTAACGGGCTGCGCCATAAAATTCGTCTGCAGGTCGATGGTGGGCTGAAAACCGGCCTCGATATCATCAAAGCGGCTATCCTCGGCGCTGAGAGCTTCGGCTTCGGGACCGGACCAATGGTGGCGCTGGGCTGTAAATATCTGCGTATTTGTCACCTGAACAACTGCGCAACCGGCGTAGCAACCCAGGATGACAAACTGCGTAAGAACCACTACCACGGTCTGCCGTTTAAAGTGACCAATTACTTTGAATTCATCGCCCGCGAAACGCGCGAGCTGATGGCACAGCTGGGCGTGAAGCGTCTGGTGGATCTGATTGGCCGTACCGATCTGCTGAAAGAGCTGGACGGTTTTGCCGCCAAGCAGCAGAAGCTGGATCTGAGCAAGCTGCTGGAAACCGCGGAGCCGCATCCGGGCAAAGCGCTGTACTGCACGGAGAACAACCCGCCGTTCGATAATGGCGTCCTGAATGCGCAGCTGCTGCAGCAGGCAAAACCCTTTGTTGACGGCAAGCAGAGCAAAACGTTCTGGTTCGATATCCGCAATACTGACCGTTCCGTAGGAGCCTCGCTGTCCGGCTACATAGCCCAGACCCACGGTGACCAGGGCCTGGCAGCAGATCCTATTACCGCCCACTTCAGCGGTACCGCAGGTCAGAGCTTCGGCGTGTGGAATGCCGGCGGCGTTGAGCTGCATCTGACCGGCGACGCGAACGACTACGTGGGTAAAGGGATGGCCGGCGGCCTGATCGCCATTCGTCCTCCGGTAGGCTCGGCCTTCCGTAGCCATGAAGCCAGCATTATCGGCAACACCTGTCTGTACGGCGCGACCGGCGGTCGTCTGTATGCTGCGGGTCGTGCGGGCGAGCGTTTCGCAGTGCGTAACTCCGGGGCTATCACCGTCGTCGAAGGTATCGGCGACAACGGCTGTGAATATATGACCGGCGGCATCGTCTGCGTGCTGGGCAAAACCGGCGTCAACTTCGGCGCAGGCATGACCGGTGGCTTTGGTTACGTACTGGATGAAGACGGCGACTTCCGTAAACGCGTGAACTCTGAACTGGTAGAAGTGCTGGACGTTGACTCTCTGGCCATCCATGAAGAGCACCTGCGCGGTTTAATTACCGAGCATGTGCAGCTTACCGGTTCACAGCGCGGTGAAGAGATTCTGGCCAACTGGCCGGCCTTCTCGGCGAAGTTTGCGCTGGTCAAACCGAAGTCCAGCGATGTTAAAGCACTGTTGGGTCACCGTAGTCGTTCCGCAGCTGAGCTGCGGGTGCAGGCGCAGTAAGGGGTTAAGATGAGTCAGAATGTCTATCAATTTATCGACTTACAGCGAGTTGATCCGCCTAAGAAAGCGCTGAAGATCCGTAAAATTGAATTTGTGGAAATTTACGAGCCGTTTTCAGAAGGCCAGGCTAAAGCACAGGCAGATCGCTGCCTGTCCTGCGGCAACCCGTACTGCGAATGGAAATGCCCGGTGCATAACTACATCCCGAACTGGCTGAAGCTGGCTAATGAAGGACGTATTTTCGAAGCGGCTGAGCTGTCGCATCAGACCAATACCCTACCGGAAGTCTGCGGACGGGTTTGCCCGCAGGACCGCCTGTGCGAAGGTTCCTGCACCCTGAACGATGAGTTCGGCGCGGTAACCATCGGTAACATTGAGCGCTATATCAACGATAAAGCATTCGAAATGGGCTGGCGTCCTGACCTTAGCGGCGTGAAACAAACCGGCAAAACCGTCGCCATTATCGGCGCGGGTCCGGCAGGTCTGGCGTGCGCCGACGTATTGACCCGTAACGGCGTGAAGGCGGTAGTCTTCGATCGCCATCCGGAGATCGGCGGCCTCCTGACCTTTGGTATTCCAGCCTTTAAGCTGGAAAAAGAGGTGATGACCCGTCGTCGCGAGATCTTTACCGGTATGGGCATTGAGTTCAAACTCAATACCGAGGTGGGTCGCGATGTACAGCTCGACGATCTGCTGAAAGAGTACGATGCGGTATTCCTCGGCGTTGGTACCTATCAGTCAATGCGCGGCGGTCTGGAAAACGAAGACGCCAGCGGCGTCTTTGATGCGCTGCCCTTCCTGATCGCCAATACCAAGCAGATCATGGGCTTTGGTGAAACGGCGGACGAGCCGTACGTCAGCATGGAAGGCAAACGCGTCGTGGTTCTTGGCGGCGGCGACACCGCAATGGACTGCGTGCGTACCTCGATTCGCCAGAACGCGACTCACGTCATCTGCGCCTATCGCCGTGATGAAGAGAACATGCCGGGCTCGAAGCGAGAAGTGAAAAACGCGCGGGAAGAAGGCGTGGAGTTCCAGTTCAACGTTCAGCCGCTGGGCATTGAAGTGAATGCCAACGGTAAAGTCTGCGGCGTGAAGATGGCGCGTACGGAGATGGGCCAGCCGGATGCGAAAGGCCGCCGCCGCGCGGAAATCGTTGCCGGCTCAGAACATGTGGTGCCAGCAGATGCCGTAGTCATGGCATTTGGTTTCCGTCCGCACAGCATGGAATGGCTGGCGAAGCACAGCGTTGAGCTCGATTCTCAGGGCCGCGTGATTGCGCCGGAAGGCAGCGACAATGCTTTCCAGACCAGCAACCCGAAAATCTTCGCCGGCGGCGATATCGTTCGCGGCTCTGACCTGGTGGTCACCGCGATTGCCGAAGGCCGTAAGGCGGCTGACGGCATCCTGAACTACCTGGAAGTGTAACGAAAAAAGCTTGCGGGTCCCGGAGCCCGCAAGCTTATTCATTCAGAGATAGACAATACTGATTACCGCCTCGCCGTCCAACGTCACCTTTTGCCCGCTCCTGAGATTACTTCCCACCGATGCGCTTATCTGCAGAGGCACCGTTGCCGCCGTGATTGGCTGCGGCACCGAAGAGCCTTTTTTAACAAAGGTATAGAAATAGTCCTGTCCCGTTGGGAGCGGTAAAAGCGAGGAAACTTCCCACGGTCCCTCCTTGCTGGCCGATCCGGCGATATCAACGGCAACTTTTTTATCATCAACCGCGATGGTATTGGCGGAATCGATTTGCATCGCATAGCTGCCAATAGGTTTATTTTCCATCGTCATACCCAGACCAAAAAGCCGTGATTTGTCGCTTATGTATCCGCCGCCATTGACCTGAAAAAGCACTCCCTCATGGCCGTGTGTATCTTTTCCCGTGATAGCGGAACTGGATCGCGCATCTCTCGCCGTAATAGCGATCCCGGTGGAGGATTCGCAGGTAATCGTTAAGGTAATATCCCGCACGCCTAGCTGGGTAAACGCGGACGTTGATAGCGACCCGACATGCCGTTCACCGAAATCTACGATGCCGTTATGGCTCAGCGTTGGCGTGCACGCCGCCGCTTCTGCGGTCACGGTAAAATCAATACTAAGGTTGTCGCCGGCGTGAAGGATCGGACTGAGTAAAAGCGCGAATAAAACAAAGGCATACCTCATGGAGTTACCACCCTGATCTGCAGATTCCCACGATACGTTACGCGATCCGTAATCGCCTGGCTCTCCATCATTGAAGCCACGTTCAGAACCACAGAGAGCTGACTGGCTTCAATCTCTTCTCCCTGTACAAAGGCGATCCCTTGATTGAGCACAATGCGGGATCGCTTTGCTGCTTCAGCGGTAATCGGCGCCCCGGCGCTCCGTACAGGGACCAGTATCACGTCGCGATCGTCAGCCACCGCTTGCCCGGCGGTAATATTCATTTCCCCACGATTGCCAAGTGCGAACCTGCCGTTTTGCGCATAGGCGCTACCGAAGAAAAGCCGAATACGTTGTGGCTTATCACAATGTACATGCAGGACGAACTGCTTTTCCGGCAGTGCCACAGGCTTATCTCCCGCCTGCTGACGTTCTGCCGGGCGAACGGGCAGATAGTCAACCGAACGCTGCGTGCTATTTAATTCGCATTCGGCCAGAAGGGCGCCGGAAAATGCCAGCAGGCTAAGGCCCAGCCATAGACGAATCATTGACATACCCCGCTGGCATTTTCATAGAACGCATCTGCGTCTGGCGCTTCAGGCAGCGTTATCGAGATGCGGCAACTTCCCTTTTCCAGTTTCGCCACCAATGTTTGTCTCCCTGTGAGGTTGTTCAAAAAAAGCACGCCGTCATCGACGGAAGTCGTTAAGTAATTGCCCGCAGAATCCGTTACGGCGACCCCCTTCGGCAGCGGATCACCGTTCCCCAGCGTGACATCCAGCAGCACCCGGCGCTCCGTGATGGTAGAAAAGCGGATTTTGCCTACGGCCCCTCGGCCTTGCTTGAGCATTCTGAGCCCATTGCCAATATCCATGTTCTTTGGCAAAGTCGCGGTGTTGATTTCAACGGCTGCCTCTCGCCAGGCCGAAACGGAAGGAATGACTGCCTGACCGCTGAAGTCAGTCCACACCGGCCCCTGCGATGTCTCGATGCGCACTCCGGAAACCGGCTTATCCAGGCTGGCAATGGCAAAGGTGTCGCGAATCGCCCACGGTGTAAAAGTCACACCATGGCGGTGGGCGGCCATTCCCCCGCGCAGCGTTCCGGAATAGCTATGGCTCTGCGAACCGTTGGTACTCGCATTCATGCTTAGCTGCGTGTAATGCAGATTCTGATTTATCCCGCCGCTGAAGCTGTTCCGACTCTCGGTCTGGTCACGTTCGGCGCCGAGGGTATAAGTGGTGTCATCGCTGATAGTGCCCGTTACCGAAGTACCGAATCTCTTCCGCCCTTTTTCACTGCGCGCGTAAGCGTTGACCGAATGCTGCTGGAAGGGAATATTCAGGTTCAGGTAAAAAATATTATCATTGCTTTGTTCGATACTCCCGCCGCTGAGCTGGCGCTGCCAGCTTGCCGATACGGAAAATGCGCTAAAACTCTTTCCCCAATTAAGCGTCGCGTAGCGAGAATTATTTTGGCTATCGAACCCTGTTACATCATAGAAGCTGGCGCTCATCGTACCTATAACAGGGTGTCCCCAGCTCGCACCCAATGAGTACTCCATTTTATTGGTGGCGCTAAAACTCTTATCAATGGCCTGAGAAAACTCACGATACTTTTCAGAATATTTGCTCAACGAAGCATTCAGCCCAAAACCGGACTGTGTTGCACAGGAGGTCGATAGAGTGTACTTCTGGCCCTGCTGCGCATTATCGCGATCGAACGCCTGGTTAATCTGAAGAGAAAGCGAAATTTCCTGCGGCAGTACTGAGTCAACGCGTATTCCTAAGGCCTGGTAGCTCTGGGCAACGATCGCGCCGCTAGTTAAATTATGCCTGGCGTTCAGCTTCCAGCCGCCAGCCAGGCTGGCTACCCAGGGCTGCTGGCTATATGCATCGCTCACCCGGCCTAATGAAAATTGATATCCGCCCGCAGGCCCCAGCCCGGAGCGATACAATGAGGCGGGAACCACCTGGCTATGCTGGCTGCCATCGATCTCAATAACGGTGACCGTCAGATCGCTGGTGACGTTGCGCAGGGGAATATCCGTTAAGGTAAAGGGGCCGGCAGGCACTAAAGTGGAATACACCATGATCCCTTGCTGGCGGATCTCAACCCGCGCCTGCGGGGTACTGGCGATCCCGGTTACCAGCACGCCGCTCCCGGCATCGTTAAGGGCGCTCTCCGGCATCAAGGAGATACCGTATAGCTCGGTGCCGTCGAGCAAAGGGTTATTCATGCCTATTTCACCCGCCTTGACGGTGCTTTTTATCTGCGTAAAGGTGCGCTGTAGGTAGGTCTGCGAATTTTCGCTGGTAAACTGATTATTCGCACGGCTTAATAGCTGATGGCTACGCAGCAGCCAGGTATTCACGTTTAGACCGCCGTCCAGCATCAGCTGCGAATACTCGGAATGACCGCCGCTATAATCGTTGCGCGAAGCGAAAAAGGTGTAATTCAGCACCCCAGCCGTACCGCTCGTGTCGTATCCGCTGAGGTCGGTACTTTGATGGACTAACTGTTCCTGCGGTAATATCAGATCGATTCGCCCTTTTCCGGGCGACGCTTTCAGGATCGTTTCAGGATGGGCCTGTAAATAGTCATAGCAGCCCTCGCTATCGACCACGGATTGGCGAATACCGGCCTGTTGCATAAACGCTTTATCGAAACACAGCTGGCCGTCATCATCAAAGTGGGCGACGATATTTCCCTTATCCTTACCGTTAACGCCCAGCATAACCGAGGTCACTCCCGGCAGGAATTTGGCTTCTGAAGAGAAATAATGCGCAATTTGCGGATCGATGCCCAAAGACGTTAAGGTTTCACTATCAAATTCTATCGCGCTCTTTTTGGCCTCTTCAGCTACCGCCAGTTGAGCGCTTCCCAACCCGATAAGACAGGCCAACAGCTTTTTCCTGAGCATTCCGTTCATCCTTGAACATGGTCACTGCAACGAGGTGATGTAGCGATCTCCTTTATATCCATAGCGGCTTGCCGGGAAAAACTCGACTTTCGTATCCGCTCCCGCTTTAGCAGGTAATTTTACGCTGACGCTGGTGTGCGGCAGGAGATACGTTTTCGCTAACTCGCCGGGAGAACCTGAAGGCAAAGTATTAAACATGGACGTCATCCTGACGACATAGTCGCTCGGATTACTGATTTCCAGCTGGCCCCCCTTTTTGCGCCAGACCAGATGTTTCCACGGCGCGGGCTCCTCCGCCAGGCCAGCCGGATGGATAATGACCGGTAAATCCTGACGAATAGTGACCGTTGTTTTCAGTTTTCCCTTTTCCTTCGGCGGTATTCCTTCAAAGGTGACCCGTTTAAACTCTTCCTGTTGTAGCGGTTTAGACGTTTGCAATATAAAGCGGATCTTTTGCGTGTCCCCTTGCTCTACGCGTACTACCGGCTGCGTGACAATTAAGCGGATAGATTTATCGCTATCGGCTAAATCAACCACTTTGGTATAAAGCAGAGATGGATGCGGATCTGAATTGGTGAGGTTCATCGACACCTCACCTTTTTGCTCATCAACGAGTAAAACCGACGTCTCAGGCACCATGCCGCTGGCATAGGCCCGGGTCATCAATATCAATAACGACAACAGCAGCGTTTTTTTCATATTAGTGGTGTTTATTAAAAAGAGATAGAGCTTATTAACAGGCCCAACAAATTTTATTAAAATATTTATTGGGCCGAATTTCAGAAGGACAGCATATAAATATTAGAGATAAACAAGACTCAGCGTGGCATTACCATCGAGCTCGATTTTTGTTCCGGCACCCAGTACACCATTGTCCTGAACGGCGGAAACAATATCCAGCGGCATCACTAAATCTTTAAACAGCATTGGGGTAGTTTTGCCGGTTTCAGCAACGGTAACGATACGGGTAGCGTCGGAGTAATATAAAGCTCCGCTATTTGCATTCTCCCACGAGCTATTTGCCCCGCCTCTATTTTTCACGATCATATCCACTGCCGCGCCATCAGCAGTTAATCCATCCTTCATTGCCGTAACGGAATAAGCACCGATCTTCATGTCATTAACGGTACCGAGGCCAAACGCCGCAGATTCCGTTGTCATATTTTGCCCCGGGATATAGTCAGCAATATACGCCGAGCTTGAAATCTCAACTTTAGAACTGGCACGGTTATCCTTCGCCACGATGCCCACGCTGGTCGCCGCATCGCAGCTAACCGTTAATGTAATGGATTTTTTGCCCAACTGAACCAGGGTGCTACCGCTGACCGGCTTTTCGAGAACCGAGTTGTTCATAGAGCCGTAATCAACAACACCACTGTTGCTCAGCTCCGGGGTGCACGCAGCCGGAACAAAGGTTCCTTTAACGGTGAGAGTAGTATCCGTAGCAGCATTAACGCCCGCAGCAGAAACAATAGCAGCGCAAACGCATAGCGCAGAAAGCGACTTTTTAGAGAACATATCAATTTTCCTTAATGTATCGTACGACCGATATCAATAAAAATATCGGCACATCCTTTATCCAATTAAATCATTGCCACTAATCATCCCCTCAATAATTATTGAGAAAAAAATTAGTCACTGGAAGTAATGATGAAAGAGACTCCTCTCACCGCCGGCTAATCTACTTAATTGAACGACTAATCTCAAGAAAAATAATCGCAAATTTTAAAAAGTAAAAACCTTCAACAATTACAAGAAGATAGTAAATGAATTGCAGGTAAGTTAAATAAAACACGGGTCAGTTAATTAATCTGCTCTTTATAAATAAACGGCATCAATAGTAAAATAAGAACACATATTCATCATAGAAACACCTTAATTAAAGTTACAACAAATAAACCCAGAAAAATATGAATTCACACTCCCATTTCATCTAATATACCCTATCTCCTGTGCTGGATGACCATAGGGCACAGCAAAATAATCTGTGCAGACCCAGCCCACAGCAGAAACACACTTTGTCCTGACGGAGAAGTGGCTCGACGCCAGCAGTAAAGTTATAAAATGAAAAAAAGCGAAGCATAGCTATGGCATGCTTCGCTTGGAATAGGGGATGCTGTCTGATTCACATATGAATTCATATATGAATCAGGCCCCGCAGGGCCTGTTATTGATATCACTTCACAACGCGTAGCGCCGGACGTCCGCCACGGGGCGGCGGCGTATCATCCGGATCGTCGTCGTGATTATCTGGCTTATCGCCATCGATCACCGACATGACCGTTTCGCTGTCAGGCAGCTCTTCTTCATCGTTCAGGCTGGTGACATCTTCATCGTAAGCGGCTTCTGGTTCGAACATGGTCCCCGCACCGTTCTCACGCGCGTAAACCGCCAGTACGGCAGCCATCGGCACGGAGACATTGCGCGGCACGCCGCCGAAACGCGCGTTAAAACGCACTTCGTCGTTCGCCAGCTCCAGGTTACCGACAGCACGCGGAGCAATATTGAGAACAATTTGCCCATCACGCGCATACTCCATCGGCACAAGTACGCCCGGCAGAGTCACGTCAACGACCAGATGCGGAGTCAGCTGGTTATCCAGCAGCCACTCATAGAACGCCCGCAGCAGGTACGGGCGACGAGGCGTCAGCTGTGATACATCCATCATTTAGCCCCGACCGAGGCGCATTTCACGCTCGGCTTCAGTTAAAGAAGCGAGGAAAGAGTCGCGCTCAAATACGCGAGTCATATAGCCTTTAAGCTCTTTCGCGCCAGCACCAACCAGCTCGACGCCAAGAACCGGCAGGCGCCACAGCAGCGGAGCCAGGTAGCAGTCCACCAGGCTAAACTCATCGCTCAGGAAGTAGGGCTTCTGGGTGAAGACCGGCGCAATGGCCTGCAGCTCTTCACGCAGCTGCTTACGTGCAGTATCGGCCTGCGAAGCGGTACCGGTCTGAATAGTATTCATCAGAGAATACCAGTCTTTTTCGATACGCTGCATGTAAAGACGGCTTTCCCCACGGGCCACCGGATAAACCGGCATCAGCGGCGGATGCGGGAAACGCTCATCCAGGTATTCCATAATGATGCGAGATTCCCACAGAGTGAGCTCACGATCCACAAGCGTCGGCACGCTTTGATTCGGGTTGAGGTCAATCAGATCCTGAGGCGGGTTATCCTTCTCCACGTGCTCTATCTCAAAACTAACACCTTTTTCGGCCAGCACGATGCGGACCTGATGGCTATAGATGTCAGTAGGACCAGAAAACAGCGTCATTACCGAACGTTTGTTGGCAGCGACAGCCATGAAAACCTCCAGGTATATTCAGAATTTTGTACTGCTGCCGACCACGGATGGCCAGCCAGATGTAAAAACCCCATTTGCGTGATATCACTTTTGCTTATCATCCAAACAAAAAATGAACAATCACCTGCATTTGGGCAGAAAATTGGATGATAGTTTACCAGATTTTGAAGACGTTGTGGTGAGGGTATTCTGGAAATGCTGAAAAAGTGGTAATAATGGGGCGTTTGTAGAGGGAAAATGGCAAATTTATCCATAAAAAAACCCGCCGAAGCGGGTTTTTTCGCAAATTGTTCTGCATAAGCAGAGGACAATTAACGTTTGGAGAACTGCGGACGACGACGTGCTTTACGCAGGCCGACTTTCTTACGTTCAACCTGACGAGCATCACGAGTAACGAAACCAGCTTTACGCAGTTCGCCACGCAGGGACTCATCGTACTCCATCAGAGCGCGGGTGATACCGTGACGGATCGCACCAGCCTGACCAGAGATACCACCACCTTTAACGGTGATGTACAGATCTAATTTCTCAACCATGTCGACCAGTTCCAGCGGCTGACGAACTACCATGCGGGCAGTTTCACGACCGAAGTACTGTTCCAGAGAACGCTGGTTGATAACGATTTTACCGTTGCCCGGTTTGATGAAAACGCGAGCTGCGGAACTTTTGCGGCGACCGGTGCCGTAGTATTGATTTTCAGCCATTGCCTATAATCCCGATTAGATGTCAAGAACTTGCGGTTGCTGTGCCGCGTGGTTGTGCTCGTTACCCGCGTAAACTTTCAGCTTACGGTACATAGCACGACCCAGCGGGCCTTTTGGCAGCATGCCTTTAACCGCGATTTCAATCACACGCTCAGGACGGCGGGCAATCATCTCTTCAAAGGTCGCTTCTTTGATACCACCGATGTGGCCGGTGTGGTGATAGTACATTTTGTCTTCGCGCTTGTTGCCGGTTACAGCAACTTTTTCTGCGTTCAGAACGATGATGTAGTCACCGGTATCAACGTGCGGAGTGTATTCCGCTTTGTGCTTACCGCGCAGGCGCAGAGCCAGTTCGGAAGCCAGACGGCCCAGAGTTTTACCGGTCGCGTCAACAACATACCAGTCGCGTTTTACGGTTTCTGGTTTAGCTGTAAAAGTTTTCATTAAAAGCTTACCCAAATAAATAAGTTACACGTTGGTGAACACCCAAACGTTTAGTCAGTTGAGGTTCACACGACATTGTCCAGCAAACCTACCCCTTCGAATAGCCTATGCCGGCACATAGAAAGTTTTGGGAAAAAAACCTTCTCGTAACGTGGGGTCGCAAGATTATAGAGAAGTCGGGGTCAAAGATCGACCCCTTTATGTGATTTGTACCCGGTTTTACCCCGCCAGGTGTTCTCGCTTCAGATACTCCTCGCTCTGCATCTCCTGCAGGCGCGATAAACAGCGCTGGAACTCGAATTTTAATCTCTCGCCCTGATAGATCTCATACAGCGGAACCGCCGCACTGACCACCAGTTTGACGTGGCGTTCGTAGAATTCATCGACGAGGGCGATAAAGCGCCGCGCCTCGCTCTCCATCAGCCCGGTCATCACCGGCACATCAAAGAGCATGACGGTATGAAACAGGCGCGAAAGCGCAATATAGTCGTGCTGGCTACGCGCATCCACGCACAGCGTCGCAAAGGAAGCCGCCAGCGTCTGGTTCTCAACGCCTAACGTCGGCAGCGGACGGTGGTTTATCTCCAGCGTTGGCATCTGCTCGCGCTTTGCGCCCGCCAACGCCAGCCACAGTTTGTCCATCTGCTGCCGGGTCTCAGCGTTCAGCGGCGACAGCCACAGGTGCGCCTGGGTCAGCGTGCGCAGACGATAATCGATGCCGGCGTCGACATTCATCACATCGCAGTGCTGCTTAATCGCGTCGATCGCAGGCAGGAAGCGGGCGCGCTGCAGACCGTTACGGTACAGTTCGTCAGGAGGAATATTCGACGTCGCCACCAGGGTTATCCCGCGGGCAAACAGCGCTTTCATCAGACCGCCCAGCAGCATCGCATCGGTAATGTCAGAGACAAAAAACTCATCAAAGCAGAGCACATCGGTTTCAGCTTTAAAACGGTCCGCAACGATTTCCAGCGGATCGCTGTGCCCCTGCAGCGTGGTTAACTCTTCATGTACCCGCAGCATAAAGCGATGAAAATGCAGACGTTGTTTACGTTCTCCTGGCAGACTTTGAAAGAACAGATCCATCAGCCAGGTTTTCCCTCTGCCGACCCCACCCCACATATAGAGACCGCGAACTGCGGCCGTTTCGACAGCGGGTTCACGCTTGCCCAGCAGCTTGCCGAATTTCGCCCGCAGACCGCCGCCGGTTTGCGGCGCTACCGAAGGTTTATTCTGCAATTCTTGATAAATCGTATCGAGGCGGCTGACCGCTTCTCGCTGAACGTCGTCAGGTTGATGGCTTCCCTCTTTGAGAGCGGAAAGGTAACGCGATGTTGGGGACAGGCTTTGCATGATCTAATTGTTATTCCTTGAAAACCGTAATGCCGTAGCTCACGATTGACGAAAAAAAGGCTGCTCTACACTACGTGATGATACGCCAGGATTCCACTTCTGTGGAATTAGCGGTTATAGTGGCACTATCGGGCGCAGGCGGAGAGCCTCATAGCCACCCTACGGAACCACAAAACAACGGGAGATGTTCATGACCTGGGAATACGCGCTAATTGGGCTAGTTGTCGGCATCATTATCGGTGCCGTCGCGATGCGTTTTGGCAATCGTAAATTACGCCAACAGCAGGCGCTGCAGTTTGAACTGGAAAAGAATAAAGCAGAGCTGGAGGAGTACCGCGAAGAGCTGGTGAGCCATTTTGCCCAGAGCGCCGAGCTTCTGGATAACATGGCGCATGATTACCGCCAGCTGTATCAGCATATGGCGAAAAGCTCCAGCAACCTCCTGCCGGACACCATGGCGGACGCTAATCCGTTCCGCAATCGTCTGGAAGAGTCCGAAGCGGGCAACGATCAGGCTCCGGTCCAGATGCCGCGCGACTATTCTGAAGGCGCATCCGGTCTGCTGCGCGGCGGTGTAAAGCGCGATTGATTCGGCAACGCCAGTAAAAATATTTTCCGGGCGCACCCTCTGCGCCCGTTTCAACCTCTCATCCCAGCTACAATTTAACTATTGCCCACGTTGTTACCGGGTCGAAAATTCAATAACATCGGGCCATTCGGGACGTTTCCCATACACCTCAGGTTACGAGAGCCAGCAACTAATGAATAAACCAACTTTGCTGTTGAGTGCGTTAGCGTTAAGCATTGGGTTGTCGTTGTCAGCCTTACCTCCGGCAGCAGCGTCTTTACCGACACAAGTTCCGGGCCAGGGCGCGCTGCCAAGCCTCGCGCCAATGCTGGAAAAAGTGTTGCCGGCGGTGGTGAGCGTACAGGTTGAGGGTACCGCGTCACCCGCGCAGGATATGCCGGAAGAGTTGAAGAAATATTTTGGCGACAACGCGCCGCAAGAGCAGGCGCAGCCTTTTGAAGGATTGGGTTCCGGGGTCATCATTGATGCCGCAAAAGGCTACGTGCTGACCAATAATCACGTCATTAATCAGGCCCAGAAGATCAGCGTCCAGCTCAACGACGGGCGTGAATTCGATGCCAAACTGGTCGGCAGCGACGAGCAGAGCGATATTGCACTGCTGCAGATCCTCAAGCCCAGTAATTTGACGCAAATCGCTATCGCCGACTCGGACAAGCTGCGGGTTGGCGACTTCGCCGTCGCCGTCGGTAACCCATTTGGCCTGGGTCAGACCGCCACATCCGGGATTGTTTCCGCCCTTGGCCGCAGCGGCCTGAACCTTGAGGGGCTGGAAAACTTTATCCAGACCGATGCTTCCATTAACCGCGGCAACTCCGGCGGCGCGCTGCTGAACCTCAACGGCGAGCTGATTGGCATCAACACCGCCATTCTGGCCCCGGGCGGCGGCAGCGTCGGCATTGGTTTCGCCATTCCCAGCAATATGGCAAAAATCCTCTCTCAGCAGCTTATCCAGTTTGGCGAAATCAAACGCGGCCTGTTGGGTATTAAAGGAATGGAAATGAGCGCGGATATCGCCAAAGCGATGAATCTTGACGTCCAGCGCGGCGCATTCGTTAGCGAAGTCCTGCCAAACTCGGGGTCGGCTAAAGCGGGCGTTAAATCTGGCGACGTTATCGTCAGCCTGAACGGCAAACCGCTCAACAGCTTCGCCGAACTGCGTTCACGCATCGCCACGACCGAGCCGGGAACCAAGGTGAAATTAGGACTATTGCGCGAAGGGAAACCCGTTGAAGTGGAGGTCACGCTGGACAAGAGCACCTCGTCTTCCGCCAGCGCAGAGCTTATCGCTCCGGCGCTACAGGGCGCATCGTTAAGCGACGGTCAGATGAAGGATGGGACCAAAGGCGTCATCATTGATAACGTCGATAAAGGCAGCCCTGCCGCGCAGGCCGGCCTGCATAAGGACGATATCATTATTGGCCTCAATCGCGAACGCGTGCGCTCGATTGCCGAACTGCGAAAAGTACTCGAAAGCAAACCGACGGTCATTGCACTGAACGTCGTTCGCGGCAGCGAAAGCATCTATCTACTGCTGCGCTAACTCGCCTTCCGGACATCGCGTGCAGTGCGATGTCCGGACAAGTCGTGTTATGCTTCGCCTGTCTATCCATCAACGATATCTGCATCATGCCTGCAAAGCTTTTACGTTCGATACTTATCGGTTTGATCGTCGGCGGTCTGCTGCTGGCCGTCATGCCTTCCCTGCGTCAGTGGCAGCTTTCGCCGACCACGCAATACGATAGCGCGGATGAATCCCCCGCCAGCTATAATTCCGCCGTCCGTCGCGCGGCGCCTGCGGTCGTCAATGTCTATAACCGCGCCCTTAACAGCACCAGTCATAATCAGTTAACGCTCGGCTCCGGCGTGATCATGGACCAGCGCGGCTATATTCTGACCAACAAGCACGTCATCAACGATGCCGATCAGATTATTGTTGCCCTGCAGGATGGCCGGGTCTTTGAAGCGCTGCTGGTCGGCTCAGATACCCTCACCGATCTGGCGGTATTAAAAATCAACGCCAGCGGCGGTCTGCCGGTTATTCCGATTAACCCGAAACGCGTGCCGCATATCGGTGACGTCGTGCTGGCGATTGGCAACCCGTACAACCTCGGGCAAACCATTACCCAGGGCATTATCAGCGCCACCGGGCGTATCGGTCTGAACCCCACTGGGCGCCAGAACTTCCTGCAGACCGATGCGTCAATCAACCACGGTAACTCCGGCGGTGCGCTGGTGAACTCGCTGGGCGAGCTTATGGGTATCAATACCCTGTCATTTGATAAAAGCAACGATGGCGAAACGCCGGAGGGCATCGGCTTTGCGATTCCTTTCCAGCTGGCGACCAAGATTATGGATAAGCTGATCCGCGATGGCCGCGTGATTCGTGGCTACATTGGGATCAGCGGCCGCGAAATTGCGCCGCTGCACGCGCAGAGCGGCGGCGGTATCGATCAATTGCAGGGGATTGTAGTCAATGATGTGGCGCCGGAAGGCCCGGCAGCCCAGGCAGGGATCCGCGCCAATGACGTGATTATTTCGGTTAACGATAAACCCGCCGTTTCCGCCCTGGAAACCATGGATCAGGTCGCAGAGATCCGTCCGGGCTCGGAAATTCCGGTGGTGATTATGCGTGACGATAAAAAAATTACGCTGCATATCGCCGTACAGGAATATCCTGCGACCAACTAACAGGCTCCCCGAACGGGGAGCGCTATTTAATCAGCAAAAATCGGCCCGGCCGGGAATTTCGCCAGAAACCCGGTGACGGCCAGCAGCGACCACAGCCCCGGCCAGGCAAACTGCCGCTCCCGCAGCTCGTCATCGAGCGTCATCAGCGCAAATTCGCCGTTATCACCCAGTACGCCGCCCTGCCAGAGCAACCGTTGAGCCTGCTGCCGCGCCCAGGGTGATTCGCTCTTCCAGGCCAGCAGATGCAGCAGCGACTGCTGCAGGCAGATGCCATGAGGATGATTGTCCCGCAGCAGTCGCCGGTAAACCGGCAGCGATATGCTGCGCACGGTATAAAATCCGCTGCGGGTTTCAGCATCGGCATCCGCCGCGCCGGCACAATACTGGCCGGCCAGGTCGCACAGACGATTGTGCGTCAGCGTCTTTCCCAGTGCATCCAGATGACCCGCTGCGGCACACAGCAGCCCACTTCTTTGCATCCACGGCGTGGAGTCCCGAAATACCGTATCAGGTAGCGCCGGTTCTGTTTCAGCTGCTTTATTTTGCGTACCCGCCTCATAGCAATGGACAAAAAAATCATGGCCTCCGCGGGCAACCGATGGGTGCGCTAACAGGTTAAGCGCGGGCTGCAGTTGTTCAACTTCATCTACTGATGCCAGCATGTAATCGATAATGACATCTTTTGTCGATGCCCTGCTTTCGGGGCGTAATGTTATGGTTTCATTCATCAAAGCCTCCTTATAGGAAATCTCCCGGTGGCGCTGCGCTGACCGGGCTACGGGTCCGTGCAGTCTGGTAGCCCGGACAAGGCGCGTTAAGCGCCGCTTCCGGGAGAATCCCCGGGTTGCGGCTGACGCCTTACCCCGGGCTACGGGTTTACAGCCGTCTGCGGGCCGGTAGCCCGGATAAGACGTTTACGGCGCAATCCGGGGAAAGGTAACGATTCACATCGCCAGCACGTACTTGAGCATCACCCCGGCGGCAATCGCCGAGCCAATCACCCCCGCCACGTTCGGGCCCATCGCGTGCATCAGCAGGAAGTTCTGCGCGTCCGACTCCAGCCCCACCTTGTTCGACACCCTTGCCGCCATCGGCACCGCCGACACCCCGGCGGAGCCAATCAGCGGGTTGATTTTGTGCCGGCTGCACAGGTTCAGCAGCTTCGCCATCAGCACGCCCGCCGCCGTGCCCACGCAGAACGCTGTCACCCCCAGCACCAGTATCCCCAGCGTCTGCGGCTGCAGGAATTTGTCCGCCACCAGCTTGGCACCCACCGATAATCCGAGGAATATCGTCA
>PVLC010013840.1:0-11590 GCA_004027655.1 Graphiurus murinus
GTACTGGGGATTGAACTCAGGGGCATTCTACCTCCGAGCTATACCCCCAGCCCTATTTTTTATTCTTTATTTTGAAACCGAGTCTCACTAAGTTGCGGAGTGCTTCACTAGGTAGCTGAGGCTGGCCGCGAACCCGGATCCTCCGGTCTCAGCCTCCCGAATGCTGGGATTACAAGCGTGCGCCACCACGCCCGGCTTGCTCAGCATATTTTTAAAAATTGATTGAGAAATTTACTGATGAGAAAGTATATATAATATGATTCAGTAGTTTTGAATGAATAGAAATCACCTGCCTCTTTGAATGTGAAAATTGTCAAACTAACTTTCTTGAATTATAATTAAAATTATATTACTAGATTTTTGCTTAGGTACTTGTTTTTGTTTGCTTGCTTGTTTTTTTTTTTTTTTTTTAACCAATCACTGGGCACTTGAAATACGTATACTTAAAGCATCAATACACCTTCCAGTTATCTTGACATTTATTTTTTATCTGAGTGCTTACAGGAAGTTTATACAATTTGCACCTGTTTTGCCTTATATTTAAAACAGAAATAGGGACGCAGTCTCACTTAGGTCTTCAAGGCTAGCATCAACAGAGATAGTTTATGTCTTTGATGTAATATGATGAAATGATACTTGAGTTCTGTGATATTCTTCCAAAAACTACATAACTCCAATGAACTATCACAGACAACTGGCCTTACAGAGATATGGTGATTAAGTGTAATATGGTGACCTGAGTGGGATGCTGAAACAGGAAAGGCTGTTCATAAAAAAGTGGGAACACAGCTGGGTGTGGTGGCACACGCTTGTAATCCCAGTACTTGAGAGGCTGAGACCGGAGGATCTGGGTTCATGGCCAGCCTCAGCTTACTTAGTGAGGCCCTCCACAACTCAGTGAGACCTTGTTTCAAAATAAAGAATAAAAAATAGGGCTGGGGGTATAGCTCGGAGATACAGTACCCAGTACCGAAAAAAAAAACAAACAAAAAAAACCAAAACTAGGAACATCTGAGTATTGTTGAATTTAGTTAATAATAACACTATATCAATATTAGCTCATTAATATCATAATACCATAAAATATCATGTTAATTTAAAATATTAAAAACAATGTAAACTGGATATGTGGCCTGTGAAAACTCTCTATACTCTCTTTGCAAAACTTGTTAGTCTAAAAGTGTTCCAATATAAATGTTTGTTTAAAAAACATTAAATGGATAGCTGAGCAAAAATTAATTAGTTTTATTTATTGTTTAACATAATAATAGGATAAATAGAAGACACATCGCTATCATGGAAAAATGAGGTATAAAATTGTTTGAATGGTTGTCATTAAGATTAACTTAGATTGCTTCCTTTTATATTTTTAAGAACTTATTTATACTCAGGCTTTGTGGAATAAGAAAACAGAAATGTCTTTATAGCTCTGCTCTAAAAATTTGATTATATTTTTATGTGACTTGTATTGTTAACTATAAATATATTCTGACAATTTTATATCAGTCCTAATGTAGAAGATTCTATTTTTTTAAAAAAATCATATTTTCCCTTTATAAACCAAACGCCACTCATATATCACTAAACTCTTTATAGTCCTAATTGCATCATTCTATACAAGGGGGCAATATCATTTTATAACCACAGAGAGTGATTAGTTTTTTTCCCTAAACTATAAGGATCATTCTGTCCTTGCAATTGCTTTGCTAGAGAGCTTAATAACAATGAATACCATAAAACATATGTTGCTTCTATTTCCACATTTTACCTATCCATTAAGATCTATAAATTAATAGAAATGAGAACCAGTAGATGTAATATCTTCTGGCAGGTCACCCTGTGGATCATAACAAAGAACATCCTTGGAATGAATATAAACACTCAAAAGCTCAAGTAAATTTTTTAATTTTAAATTAAAACTGGATAAGGACTCTCAGTGATAAAGTCCATGGAGAAATTTTCTGTATATTTTTCCTTTTTCTTTTTCTTTTTTTAATTGGTGCATTGTAATCATACAACTTAATGAGGTACATGCTGGTAGAGGCATACATGCACACAGCACTCTTTTGCATTCTAATAATTTTACAAGTAGTTTGGCCTCTTCTTGAGTAAGAAAAAATAAAATAAAAAGAAGCATATATGCTACCAATTGAAAAATCTAGTTTTATGTCATTTCTAAGGACTTGGATGGTGAAGCAGTTATGATTTCCTAAGACAGCCCTGTTCAATGGAACTTTTTAATACTAGGAAGTCTATGTCCACTTGGCCTAAGTCTGCATTTGCCACATGTGAGTATCGATGGCTTGAAATAGGGCTCCTGTAACTGAGAACCTTAATTTAAGTTTAGTTTCGATTTTAGTCATATGTGGCTAGTGACTACTCTACTCAACCAGAGTAACTCGCTGCAGTTTTGCTTTTTCTTCATAAATGCTTTAAAGATAGTACAAATTGGTATTGAAAAGAGTACAAATTGTATATAATAAATATTGGTGATTTATTTTCCTTTCTTTTCTTTTTGATAATGAAGATTGAACATAGGGGCATTCTACTTCTAAGCTACACCCCCAGGATTTTCTATTTTTTTAAATTTTGAGATAGGGTCTCACTAAAGTTGCTGAGGGCCTCCCTAAGTTACTATATTTTGGCTTCAAACCCATCATCCTCCAATCTCAGCCTCCCAAGTACTGGGAGCATCCATCTTCACTCCTAGTTAACATGCTAAGTACTGTGTCCATGTATATTCCTATCCCTCTGAGCTTCGTTATGATGTATAGTTACAATATACAATTAAAGTATATTAAAATGAATAAATAAAAGAACTAGAGATGGAGCTCATTGGTAAAAGGCTGTGAGTTGAATCTTCAGTATAAAAAAATATTCTCTGACAATGAGGAAAGTCTTTTTAAGAATTAAAAATAGTTTAATCAGTTAAAAATTATTTCTTAACAAGTGTCCACTGTTAAACATTGAAATATAATATCCACTATTATACACTTAAAGAACTCTTTAAGAATTTTTAATTTACCTTCAAAATTTTTACATTTTTTTCTGTTTGAACTTGAATTTCATTACTAATGGGCAATAAAACTTCAATAGTAATGAATAACATATTTTCACTTCAGCATTTTTTCTTCCTTTTTAATTTTTTTATTAATTGTTGCATTGTAATCATACATCTTTGTTAGGTACAAGCTGGTATAGGTAAAGGCATACATGCACACATTTCTCATTTAACCCTTCCCCAATTCCCACCCCACTCCCTCCTCCTCCCTCCTTCTCAAGGTCAGTTTAGTGATTGACTTTGATGTGTTCATAGAAAGTACATCATGTTCATTAGGGTGTCCTCCTCCCCCCATCACCTTCCGTTAAGTCAAATTCTTTGTTCACTTTAGGATTCTCCTTCTTCATCTGGAGTTACTCTTATGTCCCATTTTCTCCCTAGCTTCCACATATTAGGGAGAACACACGATTTTTTTATTTTGTGTGACTGACTAATCTCATTTAACATATGTTTTCCAGTTCTATCCATTTCCCTGCAAATAACACGATTTTGTTCTTCTTTATGACTGAGTAAAATTCCATTGTGTACATATCCCATAGTTTTGTAATACATTCATCTGTTGATGGACATCTTGGCTGGTTCCATAGTTTGGCAATTGTAAACTGTGCAGTTATAAACATAGATACACATGCGTTGGTCTGATAGTTGGATTTCCATTCTGTTGGGTATATACCCAATAGTGGTATTGCTGGGTCATATGGTAGGTTCACTCCCATTCATCTGAAGATCCTCCATATTGTTTTTCAAAGTGGTTGCACTAATTTGCAGTCCCACCAACAATGTATTAGAGTTCCCACTTCTCCACATCCTCGCCAGCAGTTGTTGTTGCTCGTGTTTTTGATGATTGCCATTCTGATTGGGGTTAGGTGAAATCTCAAAGTAGTTTTGATTTGCCTCTCTGATTGCTAATGATGTAGAACATTTTCTCATACATTTATTGGCTATTTGTATTTCTTCTTTTGTGAAGTGTCTATTTAGATCCTTTGCCCATTTTTTGTTTCAGCATTTTTATCATAATGAAACATATTTAACTGTCAAAATGCAAACAAATCAAAAATATTTATTTTTCTATGTCTTTGAATATGTATTTTTCCTTTCATTGGTTCATTATCTTTATTAGTAGTCCACAATTGATTAAAATACAAATTTTGAGAGTTATCAAGCATGTAAACTATATTTTATTAAAATGTAATAATAGAAATATTATATATTGCAAAATTCAGAAAAACTTTAGATGTAATTCAATTTTTTTCCATTTCTACATTTTCCTAAATATGTACATGGAACTACTTTTCTAATAAATAGCATACCTACAGTATATAGTATATATTATAGCAATATTAAAATATTCTGTTATACATCAATACTGACATAATAAATAATAAATAAATAATAATGGTGATGATCTGTCACTGGAATACTCAAGTCTGTTTCACCCTTTTGAATATAAAGACATGAAAACCACCTGATTTGAAAATAATTATTCATTTCTGAGAAGAAAGCACTTTGTCGAGACTTATGAAAGGTCTGTAATTTTGCCTTTTGCATTCATCGAGTGCCATTTAGTATTATAACCTTTTTACTCATTTATATAGAGGCATCTGAATTTATTGTATTTAAATACTGTTAATTTCAGAAAATATTTTTAGATATTTTCAATAATTTTTATCCTAACATGCTATAAATATGTTTTAGTCAAAACTCCCTAGTGGCAAAATTTACTCATTCAATTTGCAGAAATAACAAATCAAATTGGAAACTCCAATTTCATTGTCAACTCAGTCGGATCAGATTCACTCCCTATAAGAAAAATATCTGACTTTATTTTTTATAAATTCAAGCAAAGGTTTGATGACAACTCTGCAGATAAAATTTTTCTCTTCTCATTTCTAATTTGAGAGAATAAATAGATAAGGCACATATCCTTGACATGATTAACTCGCATAGGTCAAACAAGATACCATTCTTCATGCTTCTATGTAAATTTCCTTTTGTTGATTTTTATAGCATGCACTCAAAGAAAAAATGTATTCTTTGACAAAAGTAGAGAAATGGATGTGGCAAAATCATTAACAAGAGGTTACCAAAATTCCCCTTCATCCTATGATACACATGACTTCAGAATATCCCCACATGTGTCAAATGACTGTTTCCTCTGCCTAACTGCTTCCTAAACCACAAGTTATATTAGCTAGTGGAAGGCAAATATTCTCTCCCTGGATAACTGAATTAAGGAGTGCACATCCAAGGAGAACAAGCTATCAAAGTGAGCGATATATCTTTACATTGTCTAGCCAGAAAGGAAGGAAACAACACTGAACAGAGAGGAAACCTTCACCACCTTCCCATTACGATTTGTTTTCAGGGAGACCAGTTTTAGCAAAGTATTCCCATGGAAGAAGAGCATCTGGAGTGTGATATCTTAGAATTCTGTATGCTGATGAAGTCTTTAAAGTAAACTTACCTTTTCTCCAGTAGAATTCTTCAAAGTGAGAGACACTCTGACCTCTTGCTGAAACAGAAGGAAGCAAGTTGCCAAGCTATCCTGACTATTTTTTCCATGATATATAAAAAAAGTATGCCTTTTCAAAAACATAAAATCATGTGTAGGTACTTAGAAATGTTTCAGTAATTGACAAAAGATATGAATATTTATGATGATGCTTCTTTGGAATTGTGTTAAACTGATGAAAGTTACTTTTTAATACATATTACAAAGGGAATTAGGACATAATTAAAATCTATTTGTAACTTTTGAATGTAAAGAAAAATTAGGCATGTATCTCATTTTATCTAAGCATAAATTTTCAGATAAAATATATTTAGGCATTTTTCTTCCAGTTGCAACATTTCTCAAAAAAGGAAAAGTATGTGATATTTGTTAAATGCATATCTCAAGAAAATATATTACACAAAATTTTATTTCCCTCATTTAAAACAAAATAAAAATGTTAGCAAACTTCTCACTACCCACTTATTAAACAGTAACAAATTTTTGATTTAAAATTAAATGGTACTTATTGTGTTCTTGGTTGATATTTTTGGAAATTTTTCTATTATCCTTATCTTTGTGCAGCATATAGGAAATTTCTCCTGGCCCTACTTTTTTTTAACTTTAGAGTATTGCAGATTATTTTTCTTTCTACTTAAAAAAAAAAGATAAAATTTCAAGGAATCACCAACTTTTCATCATTACTAAATTACAAACATGGAGAAAAATTGTTTCTATCTTTTTCATTGATTTAAAAAATGACTGTGTTTGAGACTGCTGTGGTAGATAATCAAATCCTACTGCAGAAAAGCTTGTATTTGTATTCAATTGCTTCTTACTGCCTCTTCCATAATACAATTGCTTCCTACTTAACTCAACGGTAGGTGATATTTAATTTGAGAACAAACAAGGCAATTTTCATTGAGGAATCTGGCCAAAACATCTGTTTGTATGGAGACATAATGGATCTTTGTAAGGAATTATCTTGATGTCAGGATGAAACCATGGGTACTTGATTAAAATGTACCACAAAAACTAATAAGGAAATAGTGACTGCTGTGTATTGTATTATAATTATTCCTTTATGCCCTGTCTAGAAATGAATCTCTTAGAAATGAATCTTTTCAAGACAACTGTTTTGGAACTTAGCAATAGCTTCTTCCTCATATAATAATGTTCTCTGTTAAATATGAATCCATTCTGAAAACACTTGGGCTCTCTAGCATTTAAGGTTCTCCAGGGAAACAACCAATTGGGAGGGTGTGAGTGTGTGTGTGTGTGTGTGTGTGTGTGTGTGTGTGTGAGAGGGGGGGGGAGGAGCACAGGGAGATTGGTTTAAGATTTACACAATTGATACATAATTGTGGGGTCCGAGATGTCCCAAATCTGCAGAGCAGGGCAGCAAGCAAGAGACTGGAAGATGAGCCCAGGCTGTGTTCCAGTGTGAGCTCCTCCCACCTGCCCCTGCCAATCTTCTGTCTTTACTGGGTAAGTCAACCTTTTCTTTTATTATACCTTCAACTAGTTACATGAGTCTCAGCTTTTCTCAAAGTCCACCCATTGAAATGGCAATCCCCCTCAAAAAGCATTTCACAGATACATCTAGAGAAGTGTTCTTTTCTCAAAGTCCACCCATTGAAATGGCAATCCCCCTCAAAAAGCATTTCACAGATACATCTAGAGAAGTGTTGGTCAAAATATCTGGGCACCATGGTTCAGGAAAGTTGACACATAAAATTAACCATCCCCAGATTCATCCTTATTTTTTTCTTCTCTTGTGATTTTAGAACACTAAATCTGTGGTCTGAGTGTATAGATAGAGAGGACATACCATGGACACGCACAACATTTTGGAAAAAAAATTCTTCAAATATTTTACAGAAGTGTTGGCACTGCACAGTTTAGAGAAATTTTCTCCTTAATAACAAGGGCAACATTTAAAAAAAAATTCATGTCATATCTTTCTAGTCACTCTATTAACCATGTATGAGACGAAAGTGAATACTGAATAAAATTAATAACCTTTGGTAACTCTGAAGAAATACATTTATGGGGATTTGATTTATACTGATAAGGCCCATGTAACTTCTTCTAAAATTTTTTTTTTCTAGGTTTTGTTTTAAGGAATGAAAAACAGCTATAAACTTTGGCTGAGTGACATTAGTATTTTTGGAGAATGACTGATGTGATTGTCCTCTATTGCTTGTTTCTTGACTTACTAAGGCAGAGTCAGTGGATCCTACAGCTTTAGAGTTGCCCCAGACAAAAGTTGTTTTTCTAAGAACTATTGTTGGTTTTCCCCTGTAGAGTTTTATTCACTGCCCATGCAAGAAAAGGGGACAGTGGGCACTTCCCATTTCTGTTCTGTTCATCAGGAAGAGCTATGTTGCTCAGATGAGCACACATCCTCATGAGGGCACATCTCTGAGTGTGGAAGGAAACTTTGAGGACCAGCTAGCACCTGGGCATCTCCAGGAAAGGAGAGTAAAATACAATCGCATGCTTCCTCATTGTGATCCTACCTATTCACGTTTATTACAACTTTTGTTTCAACATAGTTTTTGTCTGTCTTATTACTTTACAGGATGATGAAAAATATACTCTACTAGATCCAGAATTTTCCCAACTTTTTAATATCCCTTTCTATCTCAATAGAGAAGGAAAAAAAAACCATAATTCACATAATTCATAGGCCCACTATGGATATGTGATGCACAAAAATAATGTTTAATAAATTATATGTCAATAATCTCTATAATTAACCATTTAATTATAATTAAAAATTGCACATGCACATTTTTTCTCCTGGATTTTTTTTTTTGTGCTACTGTGGATGGAATCCAGAGGTGTTCTACCTCCAAGCTTCACACTTAGTCCTATTATTTTTTTATTCTTTATTTTGAAACAGGGTCTCACTAAGTTGCAGAGAGCCTCACTAGCAGCTGAGGCTGGCCGCGAACCTGGATCCTCTGGTCTCAGCCTCTCAAGTACTGGGATTGCAAGCGTGTGCCACCACGCCCGGCGTCTCCTGGATTTTGATTGTTGATTGTGTGTACATGGAGACAGTGTGCTAAGGGTTTTGCCTTTATAACTTGCCCCTGAATTAATTCACTCAGGAGGCAGAAATATACTCAGTTACAGGAAGTTATTCCTTGCCTGCCTTTTGTTTTGGTGATAAAGTAAACATTAGCTTATACACAGGGTTAATTTTCTTTGGAAATATTCCTATTTGTAACTACTTGTGTTTTCAGATAAGATTGGGAATCACTTTATCTTTTCTCTACCAATGCTCACATTCATTCTCTAAACCTCTGTGGACCTATCTAGACATCATTAATTTCAAAAGTCAGCCTGGCAAGATATCACAGTCCTGTTTTACTATTTACTGGGGACTCAGTTTATTGTCTTATGAAGGAAGCTTAGTTTTCAGTTATTTAAGGTTTCATACTTAATATATTTGACTAATTCATGTTGATCCTTGTTTTTTATTTGTTTATATTTGTGTTTCTTTTTAAGTTACTGCTTATCTTTACTGCTTTTCTTATTTTCTCTCATTTCACTTATTGACCATTTTCCCCTCATTTCATTCCAAGACAAAATCAAGTTTTGAAATTTCTCAAGATGGATGTGGTGGTGCATACCTGTAATCCTAGTACTTGGGAGGCTGAGACAGGGGGATAGAAGTCTTAGAAATTTAGAGAGACTCTCAGAAATCTACTGAGACTCTGTTTCAAAACAAAAATGAAAAGGGGCTAGGGGTATAGCTTGAGGTAGAATGCTCCATAATTCAATCTCCAATTAAAAAAAGAGAAATTTTTCATTTTCATTTTCTTTCCTGATGTATTTCACACATTAGGAAAGCCAATTACGTTTTCTTCAGAAGGCTTCTATGGTAGTGGGAAAGGACCACAGAGCTGGCAGAGAGAGTGCTCTTGGAAGAAGATAATTCTGGAAGGAAGGCACAAACTGAACACATTTTTTTTTTCAGCTGACTCAGTGAGGACGCAAGGAGTAGGTTACAAGTCAAAGACATTGTGTCTGCAGTAAAATACTTGAAAGTGTTTGTGTGTTTTGTTAGGATAAAATATAGGATTAATTTTCCAGCTGAGAACAAGAACAAGGAGAATAATGGAGAGTAGTTTGAGAGGGAGATGAAGTAGAATTTACAGAATATTCAAAGGACCATTGTAAAATAGAACTAAGATTTTGAAGAATATGCATTCAAACATGCATTCATTGAAAAAAAAATTGGACGAACATGTAATTAGCCAATCCTATCAAATTTTTTCCTTTCCATCTTCCAGTTTGCTCTATTATATAACTGTGGTGTCTGAGCCTAAAGTACTAACAAAATATTTTCATCTCTGCTGTACTCTTTGACTTAAGGATGGCAACTAAATCTTATTTAACATCTGCACTTAATTAATGAATAGTGAGCACTGGCCATCTCAGTCTACCTGTCTAGGCTGTCTAGGTTCAGAGACAAAGCAATGGTGTCTTGAGCTAGTGACAGGAAAAGGGCATATCACCTAGACTTACAATTTATTTAATACTTAGTTTAAGAATAGCATTTCAATGTTCTACTTCATTTGTCATTCCTAATATTTAGAAAATGGCTTGGAATTATTTCATAAGCAAAAGAAGAATGAAATCTTTAAAGTAGCAAGAAAAAGTGAGAGGATAATATATTTTATGTAAGATACAAAATTATTTTGCAAAAAGTGTAAAAGAACACAAAATGTATTTTAGCTAGGAAAAGAAAATACATTTTTGATACTAATGAGATCTATTTTATGAAAGGTTTCAACTTAATTAAACTGAAGAAATGTACTTATGATCATGTGTAGCTAAAAATTCACATGACACCTCTAAATTATTCTGGTGATGTTACACATCTAATTTAAAGGTGTATGTGTATGTATAAGTATGTTATCAAGCATAGTGTATACAGAGCTTACAACTCTTATCTGAAAATCTTTAAGAATTGGTTAAACTTTTAGTTGAATGTCATCCTTTTGAATGTACACATAGGAAAGTTTCTTTCATAAAAAGGAACACTAAATAATTTAGTAAGATTCTTCTGTGTAAGATTCTTGACACTCTGAAGTTCATTTGTGGAGTAAATCTGAGATTTTTTTTTTATACTTCTAATGTTGTATAACAAATTGCACTGCATATGCTTTTCAATGTACTCGTTTATAAAGGGGCTGATTCGATACTCATATCGAATGGAAGCAGGCCAGGGTTTCAATATAGGAAACAATTCAGTTCTAAACATAGCTCACTGAGATTTCTGTATTGAAAAGCTGCTGTTGTCCTTTAGCAAACCACTGAAGTGAATTTAGTGGCTGGGAAACCTGCCAGGCAAACAGAAATACAAACCAAACTCTTTTAAACCATAGAATTACAACATCAAAGTAAGCATAATTACCCCTCCTCATATCCTGTTCTCTTAGCCACTTGAGCCCAGACCCGGCAGAGACTCCAAGTTTTTAAAGTGGCAAACTCAGGGGGAATTTTGGTTTGAGGACAGTTCAAAATGTCCAATAGTGTTGTCTAGAAAATAAATATCTTTCTCTACCTTACAGTACATCTTTTGTAACACAAAAATAATTACCAGCATCTAGACTCATTTGTCACAAGTGGATACAAATAACTATTCCAAAGTAATCTTGAAATTAAAGTTGCAGAGTCTGTTTATTATAGAAAACTTAGAGGCCTTGGAATTAAGTTTTAGTATAGATGTGAATGTAGAAATAGTGTTAAAAGATAATATCCTATGCAATATGTTGGAAATAGAGGATGAACTTTTTTATTTATTTATTTGTTTGTTTGTTTATTTATTTATGTGTGTGTGTGTGTGTGTGTGTGTGTGTGTGTGTGTGTGTGTGTTGGGAATTGAATCCAGGGCCTCCTGCGTAAGAGGTATGTGCTGTACCAGTGAGCTACATCTCAGGTCTGAATGTTTTCTTGGTTGACTATAAAAGTAATATGTTTAACTGGAAGACAAATACTAAAATATATAAGTTGTTTCTAGT